>VZRS01005769.1:341944-548132 GCA_013398055.1 Ifrita kowaldi | reverse complement strand
TGTTTTGTTTTTTTTTTCAAAAATCTGCTCTTCACAGACAGTTTTAAAACTGACTATTTAGTACAGCTCTAGACACCTGATGATTTTTAATATAACAGAAGACATTTCTGTTCTTTTCAAAAAGAGAAACCATCTCCATGTGGGCTTGAAGACAAATACCAATCAACATGACAGGCAGAAACAAACACATGCTCTGCTGTATGCTTAATGTGTCCTAATTCCCTCCTCATCCAAAATGGTAGATATTCAAAAAATCACAGAAATTTATAGTGTTTTTTTAACTATGAACATAGATCTCAGGTTATCTCAGAAGTGTGCACTTCAGCAACTGGCGCATTCAGTAGATGGACAAAAGATCAAGTGATGAATTTTAATTTGGTTAGATTAAATACAGTGAATTCCATTTCATGTAATGCTGCAAGTATACTGATTGCAATAAGCAGTGTATACTACTCAGTAACTCCCATTTTTCCCTTTAACTGAGTTTCTGTGATATAAGCAATTTCTACATATTCACATTCCAACACCCTCTCCAGGTATCAGCACACAACATTAGCTCAAAAAAATAAAATAATCCATCTATAAACTCTATGCACTCTGTAAAAACTCAGAGAGGCTGAGAAACCAGATATTACACAGTATTTAGGTATAGTATAATAGAGACAAACACTGTAATTCTGCTCCTAATGAACACCATGGCCTTCTGTCAATGACTTTTGTAAGAATAGGACTTTGCATAAGAAAGGCATCATTGTATGGTCACCCACTATAATCTGCATAAACATGCCAGAGAAATCAATCTAGTAATACCTTCATTGAGTCACTTCTCATTATACTGGAGTATAACCTTTAAATCCAATTTGGGCATAGAATTGTTAGAATTATAAGTTCAATTCCATGTTAAATATACTTTATTTCTTTCTACTTTGAATTTGCCTACTTTTAACTTCCAGGCACTCGATCCACCTGTAATGCTTTTTTGCTGTGAGAAACCTTCCACAGGCTTACAACACAATTACTGTCCTTTAATGTTCTTTAGTATATATTTGACACAGGGAGATAGTTTGGTCTAAATCAGCTGTGTTTCTGTCTTAAGGCCGATTTCTATCTGCATTATATCTCCTTTCAACAGCTGAGCAACACAAAGGGATTTTACATACAATGAGTATCCTCATGGTCTCCCCCACCAAATGGATATATTTATGATACAGGCACACTTAGAGAAAATTAACAAGAAACTGGTTTTCCATGTTAATTAAACTCTTAGTGGATTTACGTAGGTAAACTTGCCCTTTCTTCTCCCACAGGCCAGAGAGACCTTCCCAGGCTCAGGAGATCCAGAAAAATAGCACTACATGTAGCCACAGGCATCGGCTACAACACCATCCCTAATGTGAGATATGTGCAGTGGATAAAGCTCCATTTGAGCCAGTAACCCCAGACAGCCTTTCCCATCAGTGAGAAAAGCAGACCCTGCTCAAGTGCAATTTATCTCTCCTAAAACATCCATCTGAACTCAGCCAGATGAGTTGTGCCCTGAAAGGACCTCCAGCAACTAGAAATGGGAGCCAGGGCAATAACCTCAGGTGAAGGCATACTTAGAGGGGTTACATGCAGTTATGTTTAATTAATTCCACCCTCACTGTAATGCTTTTGAAGAGAAACATTAGTTTAGAAAAAGTGCCAAAATTCTAAACTCGTTTCTTGTGTGGGAAACAGGAGTGTTTAATCAAGAGTCCCTGCTTCCTGGGGGAACAAATAAAATTCCTGGTTTCTGAACAAAACTTGTCGGAAAGAATAGGGCATCTCAGTGTTTGGACAGGGAATTCATAATGACATAAAGAGTCAAGATGTTAGCATGACTGAATGTTCTAAAAATTATTTTTTTCTTGGTGAAATTGTATAGAAATTTCAGATTTGTTAAAAATGTGATTAATTCTCTAATAAGTATTCTTTTCTTTATTTGGTACTCCTTTACCATTAACAATAGTTAGATTCAGTTAATGGGGGATGAATATGGATGAAATATTCGGGTACTTAGGATTCTGAAAATAATCACTATTTTCATGCAGAAAATATGTTTTCAAAGGAACAATTTTTTTGCTAGATACAAACATCTCATATCAAAATCTTACATAATTTAGAATTTGTTTTCCTTTGGTTTTCCATTCTATCAATGTTTCATTTTCATTTTAGGAGTAACTTTTCAGAGTCAATTTACACAACTAGGTTTTGAGTTATTTTTTCCAAGAGAAAACAATGAACAAGCAAAAGAAAACACTTTTTCTTCATAGGATTGATAGACTACTTGGGTTGAGTACATTTAGAGTTATTGTATGAATTATTTAAAAACAATAGTGATTTTGTCTAATTGACAAATTTTTTTGCAAATTAGGTAAAAAAAGAAGTGAACTATCACTTGGAATGGGAGAATTTTTTTAATTACAGCCCTTTCCTTATAAAGGGAAAGATGTAAATCCAAACAAGAAAAAAATACTCTATGGCAATAACCTATACAAAGAAACTGAATAGCAGATGCAAACTGAACTAACAAATAATTTATTAAAAGCCTACAACTCCAAAAAAGCACTTAGTTAGTGTGTGTTGTAGTAAAAGGATTTTTGTCATTATACTTAGATGTTGATTTTGATGAATTTAAATAATAGAGAAATATTATTGATGTAATGTATTACATTTCTGCAAAACATTTGAACTGGTGTCGTGACAGATCCTATTTCATAAATTCAAATGTCAAAAGCTACAAAAACAATTAAAAATATGCACATTATTTTAAAAACTGCTTTACATATAGTTATGAAAATGTCATTACTAATATGGAGCTGTTTCTGAGTACCTGTGTTTCCCCTCAGTTTGTCAGAGGGCTCTCCTTTTCTATATTATTTACACATTTTAAGGATGACTGGGATAATTATATTAGTGCTAAAAAAAAATATTTTGGTGCCAGAAGAGGGGTGGGAGTGGTTAATGAAAAATTTTAGAGTTTGGTTTCAGTGACACAGTATCTATTTCAATATGGCCAAGGACCATGTATATAGGAAAAGAGAATGCAAACTACAATAATGATATGGGTTTGCTAACCTAGGAAATAGTGACGCTGAAAAGTACTTAGGGCCATGGTGGACAATCAACTAATAATGAGATCCCAGGTGACACTGCAGTAAAAAGAAATAATGGATAGAAACATGGGATGGTGAGTAAGAGTTGTGAGATTATAATACATCTGCATTTGACAATAATGAAACCATTCATGGAATAATTCGTCCATTTCTGCTATTAGTGCATTGAGAGATGCTAAAAACCTCCAAAGAATTCAGAGCAGAGCAAGGGAGTAACTAACATGTGGATAGCAGTGTGGCGTCCTGGCAGACAGAAGGTACTCTGGCATTCCAAGGCGAAAACTATGGGGCCACTTGATGGTCTCTAAGTATCCATGTGGACCACGGAAGTCTTTTCAGTGTAGAATACTACAGCAAAACAATATTAATATTGGAAAGCCTAGACGACTGGCATGTAGGGATGGAACAAGTGGTAATATTTAAGGAAACTTCTTGGTCTGACCATTCACAGACAGTGGCAGTCGCCCTCCCAGTGCCAGGGACTGTCACTGCTGGGACTGAAGCCCCTTCATAGTGGAGGCTCTAGTGACCCAGTGGGTCCCTGCTTGACTCCCCCCACACCCCACACTCACTCTCACACTGGTTTCCTGACCCTGGGTTTGACCCCGGATTTCCCATGACAGAGTCATCGATATCTCATTCCATAAAGCCAGTTGTTCACGGTGCAGTAACACAGAAACAGCTCGATCTGGTGCCTCCAAGGAGGGACCCCGAACAAAGGAGCCCCTGGGCTTTTACCCCCTCACATGCCAAGCTCGGGAAAGTCTGAAGTCGTGGTCACCTGGATGGACCACAGGTGCCCTTTGTTATCGGTCTCTTGTCTCAGGCTCCCGCCCGCTGGAGCTTGAACCCGCAGCTCTGACTGCAGCTGCTCACTGAAATACCTGCACTGAGTGTGTTCCTCAACAACAGAGTCTTTAAACTGACAGAGGGAAAGTTTAGGTTTGATATTAGAAAGAAATGCTTTACTATGAGGGTGGTGAGGCACTGGCACAGGCTGCCCAGAGAAGCTGTGGGTATTCCACCCCTGGAAGTGTTCAGTGCTAGGCTGGATGGGTCTTTGAGCAACCTGGTCTAATAGGTGGCATCTCTGCCCATGTCAGAGGGTTGGAACAAGGTGATTTTTAAGGATTTTAAAGGATTTTTAAGGATTTTTAAGGTTTCCAACCCAAACCATTCTATGATTCTATGATTTAAATTCAGCAGGAAGGAAAAAGAGAATTAAATGGAGATGATAAATCTGTGGAATCACTTTCAAAATTTCATGGTGAAGTTTTTGTTGCTAGAAACTGTAAAGCCAGAACAGGATATTTGTTCCACAAGACACCGCATACTTTTCTTCAGCTATGACTATTGCACTTTGGCTAGGAATTGATGCATGTTGCTCCTGTGGTTTGAACTTGTAATAAAATTGGAGTGTTCCCTAAAGCCCACCAAAATCTATGAATGGTGTTTATTGATATGGAGAAATAGCTGTCACTTCCAGATGTGATTTGGAGTATTGCCTCTCATTGTGAACAAAAAAATCGTTTCAACTTTAATAAAAGACTCCAGTTTACAGCTTATGTACGCTTAAGATATTATGACAACCTGGAGGTTGAGGTCTCTCAGCCACAGGCAGTAGATCACAGGCATGACTGGATCTTACAGATGCTGCGCGCATGGAAGCACACATCAAACTGAGAGCATGGTTGATCTGCATGATAGACGCTCTCAGCTTGAAGGGTGCAAAGTTTGAGCACCGCTGGTCTCGTGTCCTGTGCTCACACTGGGAGGAAACTCTGCCTAGGCCAAGAACTTTTAAAAGAAGAATATTAAAGTGCCAAATGCTGTGTGGTTTAGCCCGTTGGTAGTTTGTGGTGCAGACCTCAGCACCGAAGAAGGAAGACATTGAAGCTGGTGCCTTTACATGGAACATTTTCACCTGGTCCCTCTTACTATATAGAAGGACTGACTCCAACATCTTCTGCTCTTGCCACCTGGGGTGCAGATTCTGGCCCCTTTGTAGGAATCCACAGTCTACAACAAAGGAAATTATAGCAACACCAGCTTTGAGGTAGAACACTGCTACCTTAAGCCTGGATTATTCAGAAAGACTGGTCTGATTTCACATGTTTTTATTCTCCTTCTTGTTTGCTACACCAGTGGTTTGTTCCAATGCCTTTCCCCAGGAGGCTGAGCCTGAATTGTATTCCAGGGGCAATTCAGAAACTAGAAGGCAAGCTGGGTCTCATTTTTGAAAATTAACATTTAACTTTAATTGTTCCTTCCCACGCTACTTTGGAAATTATTCCTCTGTGCAAACTGAACAAAAAAAAGAAAAGGTCACGTTCAAATGTAGATTTTAAAAAACCCTGAACTTTAGCTCTAGTTTACCACCTTGTCTTCATCTTAAATATAGCAATAAAAACAAAACAAACCTTGTCTGCATGCCTGCTTTACATTAGAGCCTTACAAGGAAAGTTATATGTTGTCTGTTTCTTTGCTGAAAAGAAAAATAACCAATTTGCTCTTGTGTGGTTCATGGAAAATAGCCTTGAGAAAATGTTATTGATGTAGTGTATTTATGTAGGGTTGCAAGACAAATTATGCCATCAGCAAATAAGGTCAGAGTAGCAGAGTGAATTACTGGCAAAAATAGGTTCCTTGCAAAGGACAAAGGTTGTTTTAAATGCATATAAACCTTGAAGCCATATGAGAAGAAATAATACAGGTTCATTGTGGAATGTAGTATTTTAAAGCTCCCCAAAACTCCATAGGATTTTTTTGTGGATGACTATTACCTTTTTAGGAAGGATGAAGAGGCCTGCATGGCAGAATATCTGCCTGTGATTACTGGGAGGCAGTTTAAGGGCTCCCTTGGAGTGTGGTGCAGCTGCTTCAGTTAGGCTTCAGACCCTGCCTTCAGAGGGGAAAACATTGCATTTAGGGATGAGTTCCTATTGCTTCTCATGGAGTCCTAAAGAAGTTAATGCAGTTTTCTACAGAGGGGAAGAAGGAACACATCAATAGAAGCCAAACAACCTGCTTAACCACAGGTAAGCACAGGACTATACTGCCGAGAAGAGCACGCTATTTAGTTTTTAACAAAAATTAATTCTGTTCTGCATTTTTGGTTATTTCATGTAATTCTTCATCTGTCTGAAAAATGTTTAACACAGGTGCTGCTAAATTATTCCTAGTGCACTTCAAGCTTTTCTGCCAATCATAAGAAAGAGCTTTGAAAGTTCATTTCTGGACAAGTCCTGGGCTGGCCAGATTGTAGCATCAATTATTTAAGGAAAAAAAATCATAATCATATTAATTTGATAAATAATATTTAAATAAAGCATCATATTAAGCATGTCAACATTGCTTTGCAGTTGCAATTGGCAATAGCATTTTTTAAAAGAGCGAAGTCATTGCTTATCGGGTACACCAGGGCCCTCAAGCTACATGTTTCACAGTAGTCATTCATGACAATACAAATTTTGGAGAAGATATCAGAAAGATCTTCCCCTTTTCAGAAATGCCCTAACTTTTGGGACAGAACAACACACAGGATGAGTTCACAGGTCCAGCCAAAGCCAGGATTGTATTTGCTGCACTGATGCAACCTCAAGACCGTCTGCCCGTGGTGAGAACCAGCTTGACAGAACTGTTACCAGAGAGGGTGAATTCAAGTAGCCCAGAGCTGAGCCTGTGAAAGAGCTGGCATTGATGCCGTGATGATTTTTTGCCTTTTCTTTTATACCCCTTTTATACCTTTTTACAACTTCTGTATTCTTAGTGGTTTTTTGCCTACATTCTTGGACTTATTTGTCAAGCTAGGAGACTAAACATTTTAGAGGTTTCGTAGTTAGGAATCAAAATGCCCCAGACACCAAGGTCCTCTCCAGAACACATTTCGTAAACTAGGATAGAACCATCCAGGGGAAGGTTCCTTGGGGAGGGGGGCTCACTCAAGCCTCTCATTGGGGAATTTTTGATAGATATGCTAATTAGTAAGACCTATAACGTTATACCAGATCTTTTGCGGGTGGGCATTGCGGTGTGCATTGAGATGCATTCCACGTGGACATGGTGCAGCTAAGGATCCTTAAAATAAATACCAAGGTAAAATCCCTTTTTCCCTTCTAACCGTGTTTGCCTCTTGATTTTAAGACCAGGAAAAGGCATCAACACTGTCCCTGCAGGTGGTGAAGATCCCAAAGGCAATGTCCATCCTAATCCCATACCTGACTGGCAGCAATCACCATGGTTGCATGTGTACAGCTGTTCCACCATATCCAGGTTTGAACCCTGACATGCAATGATCTCTTCTGTTCTCAGCATGTTTCTCATCCCAGGCAACAACTAGACATTGCTGACAGGGTCATAGAGTACCCTGAGTTGGAAGGCACCCACCAGGATCACTGAGTCTGACTCCTGGCCCTGCATAGAACAGCCCCAAGATGGTCAAGTACAGTCCAAGGTCTGTTCCTGATAGGCAATTTGCACATCAACAACTTATTTTCAGGGTCTAGGAGTCTTGCTGGGACATCACTGGGCCGCATCTGGGACTGGCTGAGGTTGTTGGGATGAGCCCTGGCTCGTGAGACACTGCTCTGCTCTGAGTGGATGCCTCTGTCTTCTCCCACCCCAGGAGCCACCAACCCTCCAGCCCTCAACTCCTACTGTGGGTAACAGTGGGCAGTTTGGAAACAAGCATTTAACAACTGTTCTTTCCAAATAAGAACTTTCTCCTTTCAAACCTTTAAGTATCCCTGCTGAACTAATCTATCATGATAGCAAATCATACAATACAGTCCCTGATGTTAAACTGACAGTTAAAAATGCTTTTTTATGCTATACACTGCTCATTTTTAGCTTTCCAAAACTTTGTAACATCATCTCTTACTTCCTGGGCATGTAACATTGTCATTGTGCTTCTGCTTTCCCAAATGTTACTCGCTGCATAAGACTAAAGAACATTTCTGTCCCTTGATTGTGGTTTAAAAACAAAAATCTGTGAAACAGTTTTATGCAACAAGGCAGTAGAAGGGGACTTTAAACAGCGTGATTGAGAAGGAATTATCTTCTTTACACAGGAGGCAGGTGCTTAGATACATATACTTCATAATTATAGGATAAGAAATAGACCCAAAGAGTTCTGTTGTGGATCATCTGTTAAAGTAATAACCTGTGAGACTGGGTTCCTCCATTGCAATCCTGATTTATCATCAACTTCTAATTTAGTGGCAAGTAAGATCTTTCTGAGCCCAAGTCCAACATCTTTTAAAGGCGGTTTATGCTGATGTAACTCAATTGATTCTAACAGTCACTTTCACTTTACGTCAATGAAAGTGAAATTGGGATATCGTTACAGTCTCAGTTAACTCATCTTCCAAGTAGATTCATTTTATCGATCAGAGCTAGGGGACAGTTTAGAGCTGGAATTTTTATTTTATTCTTAAAAAACCCACAACTTTTTGTAGTTAAAAAATTGGTAGGAGACGTGACATCGTTCTTATTTAAAGACTATGACTCAAAAAATAATGTCTTGGACTCCTGAATTGAAAAAATACATGATTTTTATAGAATTGTAGGATGATTAAGGTTAGAAAAGGCCTCTAAGTTCATGGAGTCTAATCACTTTCTTCTGAAAGCAGGCAAGGAAATGTGAAAGGAAATCGCACATTTACAAATTGTGATTTTTTTTTAACTTTTAGGTCCTTGACAATAATTTTTTTTTGTTTGTTTATTTCAGCTCACACTTCAAGATGTGAAAAAATACTGAAATACCAAATTTTCTTCAAGGCAGTTTTAAAAATATTATTCGCATGAAAAGCTGAATGTGAGTCAGCAGTGCCCTGGCAGCCAGGAGTGCCAATCTTGTCCTGGGGTACACCAGGCACAGCATCACCAGCTGGGCAAGGGAGGGGATTGTCCCACTCTGCTCTGCACTGGGGCAGCCTCACCTCGAGGGCTATGTGAAATTTTGGGCACCACAAGATAAGAAAGACATTAGGCCATTAGAGAGCATCCAAAGGAGGGCCACGAGGGTGGTGAAGGGTACTGAGAGCAAGCTGTATGAGGGCCACCTGAGAGCACTTGGTCTGTTCTGCCTGGAGAAGAGGAGACTGAGGCGGGAGACCTCATTGTGGCCTGCAGCTTCCTCATGAGGGGAAGCTGAGGGGCAGACACTGATCTTCTCTGGTGGCCAGTGACAGGACCCGAGTGAACGGCATGAAGTTGTCTCAGGAGAGGTTTAGGTTAGATATTAGAAAATGGTTCTCCACTCAGAGGGTGGCTAGGCACTGGAACAGGCTCCCCAGGGAAGTGGTCAGAGCACCAAACCTATCTGACTTCAAGAAGTGTTTGGACAATGCTCTCACACACGTGGTGTGACTTTTGGGGATGGTCCTGTGCAGGGTCAGGAGCTGGACTCAATGATCTTGATGGGTCCCTTCCAACTCAGGATATCCTATAATTCGATGATTCTATGATCTCTAGTTCTTATTTACTTTAAAGGGGTGTTCGGAGGCTCAAGTTAAGGCTTAAAAAACATAAAGAAAGAAAACTTTGCAGTAAAAATAAATAACTGAAAGAGTTAAACCTGTATTCTATAAAAATTTCTGCTAAATACCAGTTACCCGTATTCACCCTTCTAGCTTTCTTGTCATCCCACGACACATTTCTAGAATGTTTTTATCCCCTTTAGGCTCTGTGCTTGCTTGTGTTGGGCCATCTGGCTTTCCTGAAGGAAAAAGAAGTCACAGCAACATAGAATGGTTTGGGTTGGAAGGGAACTTAAAGATCATTTAGTTCCAACCCCTCTGCCATGGGAAGGGACACCTTGCGCTACACCAGCTTGCTCAGAGGCCCATCCAGCCTTTAACACTTTTGGGGATGGGGCAGCCACAACATCTCTTGGCAACCTGTGCCAGTGCCTCGCCCCCCTCACAGTAAAGGATTTATTTCTAATATCCAATCTAAACCTTCCGTCTGCCACTTTAAAGGCATTTCCCCTTGTCCTGTCACTTCATGCCCTTGCAAACCATTCCTCTCCAGTTGTCTTCTAGGCCCCATTCAGTTAAACGGAGTGGGAAAGACTAGAGCAGCGTTCTCCACTTGTCTTGTTTGCAGAATCTAAATAAAAATCTGCATTTTTCTGTCCGGAAGACTTTGTGCTGGTTTTTCTTCTTTTAATTTCCCTGAGAAGGGTGCAAGTTTTTACATGTAGAACCCAGCTTCAGTAAGAGTTGGAAGCAGTTCAGTTTTCTCTCTTAATGCTACAGAAGAAAGGACTAGCCTACATCTCTTGATGTGAAAAGGACTATATCATTTGCATTCTTAGTTGTAAGAACTTGTCACTATGGTATATAAAAGCACAATTTAATATGTTTACACTACAGGGATGCACATAAGTTCTTTGTCACTTTATCCCTGTTTTACATATGACAAAGCAAAACCAGACAGTCTGTAAGATAGATATTAAGAATATTGAATGACTAATTTTCAGAAAGCCAAGATCAGGTGTCTGCTAAAATTAGCTTTGTTTGGGTTTATTATTATCATTATCATTATTATAATGATAATGACCGGACACCTGCTCAAGCAGCAGGTTAAACTGTATTAGACAGTGTCTAAATACACACAGAAAAAAAAATCAGTTTCTGACTACAATTCTTATCATCTCAGGATGAAATGAGAAACCAGAGTGAGATATGGACAGAAAGGAGCTACAGAGGGGTGAGACCATGAGCTCACAAGGTTTCCGATATGGCATCCTCAAGAGGCATCGCAGATATTTTATGAGCTAACTGTGCAATTGATGTGAGATTGCTACTATATTGAGTATATTTATATCTTTATAGGTGGTTGTATGTACACATAGAAATATTCATTATGCAGTTTCACAGAGGCATGCAATAAAATTTTTCTGCTTCAGCAAAGCACCAGGTGAAAAGCACCAAGGTGCCTTTTTGAAGGTATTGCACACAAGTGCTGCAGGTGGACTTCTCTAGCTGGTAACAGCTGGAGACTGTCTCTTAGTAGGTGGTAAGTCATGAAGATCCTTGAATCTGAAGATTGATGGCTTTGTTTAATGCTAGGCAAGAGAAAATAAAGGACTGCCTATAATAGAACTGACATTATCAGGAAAAAAAATCATGATCAGGCTAAGGGAAGCAACATCCTTAACAAAAACTAAGTAATCACATTTTACTCCACAAGGCCAAAAAGTCAAATAATAAGTCAAATAATTGAGCTGTTGCATGACCACAATAGGCACAATTCAATAAATGTGAATGGAGGATGCTGAAAAAGCCTTAAGGGGTTCAGATTGAGCATGATTCAGTGTATTTGCATCAGGAATACAACAAAACTGTTACATTAGGACAGCAAGATAAAAGAAAAAATATCTTTCTTTACTTCCAGTGAGGCCACACTTGAAATAGTGGTCCACTTTTGGACCCCCCCTAATTCAAGAGAAGAAATTGGAGAGGATGCTGCAGACAGCTGCCAAGATTATAACTGGCCAGGGCAAGTGACTTATGAGGAGAGTTTGAGAGAACTGAACTTGTTTAGTCTGACGAAAGAGACATTCCATAGCAGTCTGCAACTTTCTGAAAGGGGTGGATAAAAAATAGGAGTTAGCCAGGGTGGATATGGAATCCCAATCCTTGGAGTTTTTCTACATTTGCCAAAAGTCATGGCTGACTTGATTTGGTGTTGGTGGTGGTCCTAGTCTGGGTGGGAAGTTCAACCAATGACCTCCAAAGATCTTCAACCAGCATTTCTAAGAAGACAGAGCAGTAGCTATTTTGCTGCCAGTGGTTCATCTTTTTGAGGAACCAGAGAAAGCTGTCTGACCCAGACAACTACATGTAAGAACAATTCTGTTTAAGGGATGAAAATTATGAAAACCATCAGACTGGTATTTATTAAAGTATTCCTGAGCATCACTTTGTGGCATAGCAGTAAAGGATTTTTTCAACATATCAGTGCTATGTGACAAAGTCCCACAATTGCCTGTCAGATACAGGTCAAGCCAACAGAGAAAGTGCATGAACTTTTAAGAACAACAGTACCCACTAAATTCCTGGGAGTTCCTGACTAGCTCTATTAGGATCACCATCTATGAATAACGTATGAAGACCGTATTCCTGCACAAAAATTTAAAATACTGGAGAATTGCAAATTACCAGTGCATGGAACTGTGTTGTCTTAAAGTGGAAGTTTGGGAGATTGAGTCATTATAAGAATAGGCAATGAAGTCGATTCTTTATGTTTTTGAGTTTTAAAACATGGTTGAACATCTTTGTGGGAGATACTAATGACGCACTGTTAGTGATATATTTACAAGGGAAAATGGAACAGGAGGGACATGCAGGAGAACATTTTTTAAGTTATGATGATTTCTTTAGGGCTCATGTTTATGCAGAATTTTTAGGGACAGGTCTAATAAAACATACAGCATCAGTCAGATACAAATACCTACTCAAAGTATGGCTTCTAGCTTAGAAATCGGTCCCACTCAGTGACAAACAATACATGAAGAAAATGAAAAAATGGAGCACAGAACTTGAAAATGAAACCTCAAAAATGTGAGAATAATCCTCTGACACAAAGCTGAGGTTTGACTTCCTGCATTACTCAAGGACCATGATGGCCTCTCAGAGATGTCTTTTCCCAGAGGCACAGGTTTCAATTTGCACCAGGCTCCCAGAAACTATTCAGTGAATTATCACAAAGCTACTAAATCCTCCAGGGCTCAACCAGGTCCCAGTTTAACTCCCACTGAGCACAGGCAGAAAGAAAGCGATAATTAAAAGAGAATGTGGTAAAGGAATGGACATCTATTTGAGATATTGCCTGGCGTTAGGAAAAGAGGTGTGTTAATGGCCAAAAAATATATGAAACAATACCAATTATAATGATGGTTTTCATCAGAAGGTGCTCTTAAAGGGCATCTCTCACCCAGAACTGAATCAAATTATCTACCTCTAATGCCAGTTGGCAATATTAATTAGCACAGTCCTTAAAAATCTGTTCCTTGAAGAAGCCATTTAGATGATGTGACATGCCAATGTGATTCTAAGCCCTTACTTTTTCATGCTGCAGATTTTTAAAGCAACAACCCTCTGTTCATTACTGGCATTGCCAGGAAGAGCTGGAGCAACAGGAAGAGCTGGAACACCAGCTCCTGTAAGGGCCATCTCTCTGTCATGATTAATCAAGGGTTGTTAAGAGGAGCAGCCTTTTGAAATAATAACAACGGTAATAATAACCATGGTGGTGGTGATGAGACGTACTAAACTACAGAAAAAAAATGTTCAAACAATGAAATCTGCCAAGTTAAAACCAGGAACACTGCATAACAGTCAGCTACACTAAGGCTACAAGTGCTCAGACACTAGTAACCTATGGGTACAGAAGTAGCTGCAAAAACAGACTGTGGTGGGTTTAGTTGTTGAAATATTTCATTTCCCTAAAGACAGACACAGTTGTGAAGAAGAGTGACCACATAGAGAACATATTTTATGAGAAGGGATGAAACCAGTGTCTTTGCTTAACAAGATGAAGGTATATATGGGGTGTGATTGCAACATGTACAAAATATCCTTTCCCCTTCTTCCCCTTTATAATTATTTCGGGAAGATACAGATAAACTGATCATCAGAATTACTGAAGTGGCTACTGGTCAGCTATTTATTGGTTCAGGGACAGGGTCACATAATAGCTCTCCAATAAAAAGACTAAGGAAGGGAGCAGAGGCTAGCAAGGAACTGAGGTCTCTAGGAGTGAACATACTGCAAAATCCAAGGCAGATTTAGGATGGAACTTGATCCCTGTGACTGGAAATCCATTTCTATATTTTGCCAAAATATTGTTAAATCCTGAGATCTCCAAGGCATTAGCTTTTCTGTCTTGAAATGTTCTGGTTGGAGGTTGATTTAGAGCAGTGAGAGGATCTAGTTTTAAGCATAACAACAGAGAGCAGTAAATCTATTATGGAGACCTGCAGAACCTGGGCAGGCTTAGCTCCTCAGTATTTTCTTCTGTGCCGTGGTTGGTTGTTGGATGGCCTTACTGGTCTTCTTTCCAAGCCAGTGCTATTCCAAAGTGGCTTCACAACTCTTCACAAGCTTGTGGTGGTGAAGGGTCTGGAGCACAGGTGTGACAAGGAGCAGCTGAGGAAGCTGGGAGTGTTTAGCCTGGAGAAAAGGAGGCTCAGGGCAGACTTTATTGCTCAACAACTACCTGAAAGGAAGTTGGAGCCGGATGGGCGTTGGTGTCTTCTCACAAATGACAAGTGATAGAACAAGAGGAAATAGCCTCAATTTGTGTCAGGGAAAGTTTAGGCTGGATATTGGGAAAACTTTCTTCAGCAAAAGGATTGTCAGATATTGGAAGAAACTGCCCAGGGAAGTGGTCGAATCACCCACGCCGGAGGTATTTAAAAGATATGTAGATATGGCACCTATGGTTTAGTGGTGAGCTTGGAAGTGTTGGGTTAGCAGTTAGATTCAATGGAGTTTAGAGGTCTTTTCTAATCTAAATTATTGTGTTTTTCCAAGTGTCAATTATTTTTATTACTGAACTTTCTTAGTGCTTTCCCTTTGCTCTCTTTTGCTTCTGCCATCTTTTTTCATTTTTTAAATGATATCCAGAACCTCACACTTTCAGGACTTGTTTTTCAGATAAACTTCATATAGCAATGTTTAAAGCCTGGAAGCTCTTCAGATCTCACCAGCTGAGATTTCTCTTGGCATTATAACATCCCTTGCTGGCATGCAGTCAATGAACCCTGCTAATATACCATCAATTCTGACTGGCCCTGGAGAAAGGAGAGTGCCGGGACTTGGCCAGAATACTACTGCATTTGGCTTATTCCCAACTGGAGTTGTTTAAAACAGTCCCCAGGCTGCTTTAACACATGCCAAAGACAGCTCAAAAATCAGTGAGCTGACTCCCTGAGCCGCCCCATTTCCTGCACCTTCTGTGCCCAATGGTCTCTGGGCACATCAGGCAACAAGGGCCAGGCATGTCTTCTGATCCACTGCCACTGACAAACTTCAGTATCATCAAAGCTTCCCAGCACACCTATCCCTCTATCAAGTAGCTGAGCATTACTGCACACAGGAATAGTTGAACTCTACAGAAACTGTGAGAGAAACTGAGGTGAAAATTTCAGATATGTAAACAACTGTTTACACGTCATGATGCCTTAGAATACTGAAACAAAGTTATATCCTGAACTCCACACACCATTGCACACATGTCTTTATGAGGTGCAATATAGCCTTTCTGCAGGGGCATTAATTGCCACACACTAATAAGCCAGTAGTCTCTTCTTGCCATAAAGCAGAGGTGTGGGCATTTTCAGATATGTAGTCCACTACCTTTTGAAAATTCCTTATTTTTTCAAAGGTGAGTTAATGTGAAATCAGTCAACAAATTCAGTGAGAGTTGCTACTTGTTACCTTGGCTTTGTGGAGATAGTTTAAAAACGTGCAAAACAAGCATAAAAGCTGTTGTTACTGTCTGTGTTTTCCACTCCCTGTGTCCTCCGAATGTAAACAATAGCATAAGGCAATAAGTTGCCTTGGCTGAGACTTGGCAACAGAATATATTCAAAGTCCTTCATTCTCCTCCACTAAACACTAAACCTGATTTATTCCTTAAATCTGCTGAAATCAATATGAAAAGGCTAACTTTTAAATGGAAAAAGTTCTTTGTTCAGACACTGAGCCATCACCATGACAGTGCCCATTTTCCGTGCTCAGCTGAATCTGTACATGTCTGCCTGGCAGCTCCACTGACTTAGCACGGGCAGGGAACGTGCACTTAGCTTTGCTGGGAATGTTTATTCTGATCATCATTGTAGGGGGTTTTTTTTGGGCCAAAGAACACAGGAGGGCTTGTTTGTCCTGAAATTCAACCTGTCACTCTGAACTCAGGGATTAACCTTATTTTGCTAGTGGGTTTTGGCAGTTGTAGCTGGTAATTCTGTAACTTTTAACTTTTGTGGTTTTGGTGTGGGTTTTGTTGTTGTTGTTTGTTTTTTAGTTATTTGGGGGTTTTTTCCCTTTATTTTTTAAATAAAGCTACAACAGTATCTGTCTTGTTACTGTAACTCAGGCCTTGTCTTATGATAAAATCTATTTAAATATAGGTCCATGGTGTGCTAGGTAATACTGCTGGACATGTTGAAAGCTATCTGCTGTGACATATGTGCTCTGTGCTCTGCAGACCCAGGGACCATAAACCCTTCAAGAAAAGGACCTTGTCTTCTCTTGTTCAGTTTTGCAGATTCTGTAAGCATCTATCATGTTAGGTATAAAAATTTATATGGGGCAAGTGATGGCTTTTGGGCAAATACAGAGGCTTTTGGGCAAATATAATGGTTTTAGGCGATGGCTTAGATTAGCATGGTCTAGTGGATGGTATCCCTGCACATGGCAGAAGGGTTGGAAATACATGATCTTTAAGATTCCTTCCAATTCAAACTCATTCTGTGATTCTATGAATCTATGAAATAACATATTAAATTAAAACATCCAGCAATATATCCAAATCTGCTTCTACCAGCCTGATCACCACTAAAATACCAATTCCCTTAAATAAGAAATTCATTGAAACTGCAGTAGTCTTTTTTTAAATTATTTTTAAAATTTTTATCAAAATCTCTTCAATTGCATGTGTCTGCCTTTATTCCTTTATTATGGTTATATTTCTTTCTATTAACCTTCCTTTATTTTCCTCATTTCCCTCTCTCACCTGTAAGAAACACTCTTGAAATCTGACCACAGTCTACTTTTGAATCCTGTGATACACCATTTGTGCTGCACACACTTTCAACACCACAAATACACACTGAATGCTCTTGCATAATAGGACTTTCCAGAGGGACAAATAAGGTAAGGGACAAAAGTTTAAAGCCTGTTAGTCAAAACTCGTGGGCATTTGTTTGTGAACGGCCTAAGCTCTAATACAGTGTTGGCACAGCATAGTGTATTTACATACCACAATATCCACAAAAGGATTGAAAATAATTTTACAACAAATTGTCATCTAAAATGCAAGAGTGTCAACATTTGGGGGTAAGTGCATTACTTTAGAGCCAATTACTGAATAAAATAAAGGAAAGAGATGTTGACCGAAGAGTCTTCCTTTTGTTTACAATGAGTGAGCAGCACCAAATAAACTTCTAAGCCAAAACATCAACTGTCTGCTGAGACTTGACAAGCCTCCCAGTGATTTGATCTTCTGGTCCTGAAAACTTTATAGCAAGCAGCAGAGGTCTTGTCAGGTGCCATCTACTTTCTAAGACAAACTACTGAGATTGTGAAAGATACAACTAAAGATTGGAGATTTGTCTGAAATGAGCCTTGAACTGGCTATACTTCTGCACATGTGGGAGAGCTCATTGTGACCTTTCGTTAATCAAAGGGGAGTTTCAAAAAGATTGAGAGTGATTTTTGCATGAGAAGACAGTAATAAGTACAAGGAGGAAAGGTTTTGAACTAGAAGAGGGGAGAGTTAGGCTAGGTATTAGGAGGAAATTCTTTATTCAGAGGGTAAGAAACAGGTTGCTCAGAGAAGCTGCGATTGCCCCATCCCTGGAAGTCTTCAAGGCCAGGGTGGATGGGGTTTTAAGCAACCTGGTCTAGTGGGTGGCATTTCTGCCCATAGCAGTGGGGTTGGAGCTAGATGACCTCTAAGATCTCTTTCAACTCAAACCATTCTATGATTCTACGATTCTCTGAAAATATTACTCTCCCTTTGTTAACTGTGCTGAAATTCTTCATGTTGTTATGTGGGGAGAGGAGCCACTAGCCAGGACAAGCCTGGCTATATGCAGACCTTATCAAGCACAGTCAAAACAAAGGCAGGATCTACAGCATGAACAAGAAGAAAAATTATGAAATCATACATAAATACATCACTTTTGGTACAAAAAAATTTCTGGTCTGGGTCAGACCAGTGGCTCATTATATCCAGAATGCAGTCTCTGGAAATATCAGACACAAGCTGCTTTTGAGAAAAATGTCAGAAGTCTCTGACTGTAAAACTCCCTTTAGTCTACCAGCTAATGCTTAAATTACACCCTAAAGCAGAAGTTTTGTATCGAAAAAGAAAGGAGGTGTGCACACAGATCAGTCTTGTCCCAGTACTCATTTACATGGTGGTTAAGGCATGCCCCCACCCAGGCAGCCCAGCTCTATCCCTGCTCTCAAAGTGAGTTTTCTGGCAACGTATTTCACAGGCTGCATATCCTTATACCATATTCTCTCTGCCTACTTTTCATTTCTGAGTTTTCTTCCTTATTTCTTTTTTATGTGCTAAGATACTTTGCAATGTGTTTTACCTTCTCTGAGCCGTTCCTTGTTTTATGCTTGAAGCTTATGTTGTAGATCTCTGAAAACATATCCTACCAAGCCTTACTCTTTCATGAGTCTTAGAGTTTTTATATCCAAGTCAAAAAGTTAAAGTTTGTTTAGACTGTGCTTTTGAATCACATGCCAGATGAGATGGGTGAAAATTTCTATGTGGCATAGTAAAGAATATGAAATAATCTCCATTCAGTGTGGCTGTGCTTCTTTTCAAACAAAATATCTATAGAGAAACATAAGCGTGTGGGAGTCAGTCACACGATCTATGCCTGGTATTTGATGGATTATCTGTTATGCTTATACCTTCCAAAACTACTTCTACTTGAACTAGAGAACAGGAAGACATAGCAACCAAAATCTGAACCTATTCTGTTTTGGCAGTCATGAAGCCAGAGGACCTGTGAGCAGAAGCCAACTGACAAGGAACATAAAACATGGAAAGACTGAGATAATTTTGCAGAGCCACGGTTGTGCACAGGAACATCTTGCATGGTCAACTGCAGACTGCACAAGCAGTGGTGCCTGGAGTGCCACGGGCTGGCACATGGGCAAGACGTGGGAATGCTGTACCGGGAAAAAATAAATGTAGGCTTCTAAGGGAGTCTTAAGGGAAATGGAAAGAATGTCCCAACAGAAAACTCAAATGTGTACCTTTTTATTCATCAGGGTCTTTTAAAATATCTAAATAAATTAATTAATAACTACATAAATAATTATGATGTATAGAAGGAGGCTGTACAGGATAAAGCAGGCTCTCTGCTTCAACTCTGTTTCATCACTCACAGCCTCGTGCGTGAGCAGATCAGTAACTGAAAGCTTGGGCACAGATATGGTTCGTTTTATAAGAAGAAAAGCACTTCCCTTTCAAAAGCTGTGTAAAGAAAAGCCATCAGGAATCCATCCTTGGGGGAAAGTAGGCCAAAGCAGACTTGGTTTCAAGTAGTGCATTTGGGGTTTTGCTTGTGGCTCCTAAGATTATTGCTTTGGGCAACTCGGACTCTCCAAAGCCTTTTGGTGTTGCCTTATGGTCTGAGCAGGATCCCTCAGTGTCCTTCCTGAGCTCCCGGCTGGGACATTGTTTATCACCCCTGAGTTTCTCCAATGAAGATGTGTTGTTGTGATCTCTGGGACCCTCTCTGCATCTCTTTCACTTTCCACCTCCACAATGAAAATGTTTGCTGCTCACCAGTGATACAAAGGGTGCAGGAATGTCTCCAATGCTTGCATTTTGAGGAGAAACAAAGGTAAAATAGGTGCTAAAAATACAAGCCTTATCAGATTACAGGGATTGCTTTCTGGATGGCTGCAATGAAGCTTCAGAGTCATAGCAATGTAACATCAGTTGCCTCAGAGTCAGGGTTTGTTTGCTAGCTACCAAAAGTCTGGATATAATGAAGTGTCTTTTAGACCAGGAATGTCAGCTCTATCTGCTGCCAGCTGCTGTATCACCCAGGCAGGCTGGATAGTTGTAACACCAGTAACACATGCTTCAGGTCAGATACATCACAATCCAAAACTAAGAACAGCACCAATGTGACGTCTAGATCAGATACATTTTCATATCAAAATTATAGTCACCTGTGTTTCATGTGACGCTCATTGCAATATTCAGTTTACTGAATTTTAATGTCCTTCCCTCATTGCACTTTCCTTACGACTAAGTCCTAAATTCCTGCCTGAGTGTCTATGGTTTGATACTTCACTTCTTCAGATTTTCTGAGAGCTTTCTTTTTTTATTTTGTGTGATATTAATTTGATGAGGTTTCCCATCAAATAGTAGTAGTTTTAGCCACTACCTGCAAGCCAGGAACATCAAAAACTCCATGATTCTTTGCAATATAACAGAATCATGAATGTAGAAGGATGAGATAGGACAAAGGAAATCAGTTTTAAAATAAAATAAGAGAGATTTAAATTAGACATTAGGAAAAAGTTCTTTACTCAGAGCATGGTGAAGCATTGGAACAGGATGCCCAGAGAAGATGAGGCTGCCCCATCCCTGAAATTGTTCAAGGCTTTTAAAACCCTGGTCTAGTGGAAGATGTCTCTGCCCATGGTAGGGGGGTTGAAGCTAGTGGATTTCTAAGGTCCCTTCCAACCCAAGACATTCTATGATTCTATGAGATATTTCCAAGTAAAAGACAGACATAAAGAAGTAAAAATGCCCTTATTTCTTTAGAACACTCTGGGCCACCCCATCCAGATAGAATTGCTTGTTCAAAGCTCACAAGAAAAGGGAAAAGAGTTGGAAAATTCTTAAGGGTTTGTCAAGGTGGACCAGATGCAGGCAATTTTGTTGAAGCTCTGGGGTTCATATGTCTTTGTAAAGGGTTGCTCAAGGCCTCTGCATGAATTGTCCCTGCCTGCTGCTGACTGTGTCCCCAGATGATTAAATCACTTCACTGAATCAGTTGTCTGGGCAGTTTTATAGATGCAGGTGTCAACCCCAATACAGGAAAGGTAACAGCACTCTGTCTCTCAAGCCAAACATTAAGTATGTGCTCTGGGCTCCGAAGTGCTGAAATGCACAGGCAAACACCATCCTGAAGGTGCTCAGAGATGGTTGAAGAGCTCATTCCTGTGGTCAGTGTGCTTGGCTGAGGCTTTATGAACAAGCAGTAGGTGGGATGAGAGTATCCTTGGTAGAAGGCTCACATCATCCATCTCCTGTAACCGTGTGTTCATTTCTGTTCAAAAAGAAAAGCGCGATCAAGTTGCAGAGAGTGCTTAGGTTACACTGCTCTTTGGACCAGGGCTCAGGGGATGCACAAATGGGCTCTGTTTCTGTTGCTCCCATTCAGACTTCCATACCAGCATCTTTTTCATGCCACTACCATATTCATGCAAACCACTGCAGCTAAAGGTTATTCTGTGCCAAATTGACATGGAAGAGTGTATTAACAGTTAGGGACAGCAGGCAGCTTCCAGGTAGTTATTGTCGGTTGCTTCTCTCTGCTCAGTGAGAGTCTCACACCAGCCTCAAACTGATCTGTTTTCAGCCTCAGATGTTGCCTGGCTTTCCAGGAATAAGGCATTTTTCTTCCTGAATTTCTCTTATCACTACTGCTCATTCAGCTGCATAATCCTTTCCTGTTTTGCCTTGTACTCAGAACCAGCAACCAAAAGTCTGCATGTGGTTCTAGACTAAGCCTTTTTCAAGTATTATCAGGATATTTCCTTTGCCAGACGGCAAGCATGGGGAAGGGAGGCAAGATAGATTTGCAAATGCTGTGTAAAATAGCATCTCAGGGGTAAACTCAGTGCCAGTGCTGTAGCACTGCTTCCCACTGCTGCTTGTGGCAGCAGAAGTCAGGGAAGGTCCACAAGAATTTAAGAAAAAAGAAATTCCTATACATTTATTGATATACTGTATTATATCAGTATTTATAGATATTATATATTATATGAATATATTAAAATATATATGAAATATTATGTTGACAGGTGTGTAGCAGGGTAGGGAAATTTCAAGATAAATAACTTCCTGATAATGGGATAAAATCTGGTAAAGACTTTATCCCATTATCCGGGTACTGGGGGAGACTTAGTCATGTAAAATGAGCCTGGAGCCTTCTGGGATTGAAAGAAGGTGCCTATAGGGCATCCAAAATTGCTCTTGATGAAATGTCTTAAAAGACACAGGAATAACAACCCTTTTATTTTTTTCTCTCCTCTCCCTTTCACCTGTTGAAATAAGTTGTAAAAAACATCAGCATGTTGTTACCCTGGTGACCACTGAGCAGTGGTCAGCTTCTTTTCCTGTAGCTGTTTGGTATCATAAGAAAATTTTTGCCTTTTTTAAAATTTTTTAATAGTCTATTAGCAGTAAAATTGAGTATCCCTATTCCACAGGGGACGATACATGTGAGAGTCAATGGACTCCATTATGACGTACAGTACCATAACCAGAGTAACACCTATAATCATCTCCCTAAAACAAGACATTAAGGTCAGTGTAATTCACAAAAGGCTCCTCACCACTCAAAACGTCCCAAGGCATGTGCTGTCAAGATTTACTTTCACACACAGCCATTTTAAGCTTTCTTCTGTGTAAGAACATGAAAGACCCTTACTGGGAACAGCTGCCAATGGTGTCTTTGCACCCTGTTACAGGTAACCTTAATCCTTAGCAAAACATCTTGCATGTCTTTCATAAAGGCGTCAAAGAAGGTACACAACTGCTTCTCTCCATCTTCCCCTGAAAATGCTGACCTGAGAGTTATCCTGCCTAAAGGACAGTGTCACTGTCAGGTATTTTGGAAGTTATCCATAATACAAAGACCTTTCCTTGCAGCCAAGTGTCAATACCTCATGCTCTCGGTTTTAAATCTTATCCAAAAGATAAGAAAGCCCTTCCCAGAGCAGAGTAATACAGGCCAGACATTATGCTGAAAGAGCTGATCCAGGATTTTTGGTATCAATTGAATTTTTGTCTCACAATTTCTATCCCTCTCCTAGCTCTTTTCTATAAGTTTGTGCACTGTTGTTTTCTTTTCCACTCTACTCATCTCCTCCCTGCTTCAACAAGTAGAGGTAATCACTAAGATTTAGAGTTTTATGAGTTTATGACTTCCTAGTGGAGGGGAAGCCCTGCAGCAATAAATTTCATAAAATAGCCCAAACATGGGCCCAGTTCTTTGTTTCAATTGGAAATTGGCCACTGCTTTATGAAGCCTCTCCTCAGTCATACCATGTCAATCAGTTCTTTCCCCACT
Organism: Ifrita kowaldi; assembly: GCA_013398055.1. Taxonomy (NCBI): domain Eukaryota; kingdom Metazoa; phylum Chordata; class Aves; order Passeriformes; family Cinclosomatidae; genus Ifrita; species Ifrita kowaldi. Next base: position 524,918 of record VZRS01005769.1, on the reverse strand, counting down.
TTCCTTGTACCCAGTCAACATGGCTTAACCTGAACACAGAGCTCCTTCACAGCATCTGTTTCCCTCTTCATATGTTTAATCTTTGTTTTCCTGGTCACTCATACTTTATAAACAAACAGGCGCTTTCCTCTATAAATACACCTCTATGAAGTTCTTCCTCGTAGCACAAAAATCCTCAAGGGTGGAAGAGATAAGGACATTTTTCTCTTGGCTCTAACTACACATAAAGTCTCCTACCTCTGGTAAAATCAAGAACCAAGACCACAGAATCAAAGAATAATAGAATCAAAGAATCATAAATCATTAAGGTTGGAAAAGATTTCTGTCTTGGGGTGACTCCATCATGTATATCCCCTATCACGGCTTTATGCCAAACAATTAATTTTGTGCCTTTTCTGTGCCTTTAAACTGAGCCTGAGATGGAAGGAAAAAAAAGGACCAAGCAAACTTTTCAAAGCAGTGTCTCAAGGACATGGAGGTTACACTACTCTGCATGCTCTGGCTGCGGTAGCACAGGGGGAGCATCCTGCTTGCTTCTTCAGCCAGTTTTTTTTTCCCCCTCTCTCTCCGGCGGGAGACGGAAAGCTGAACTTTGTTTCCTGGGACTTTGGTTTTTTCCCTTCTTCTCTTCTGGACTGTTTCAACAACATCAGAACACATCAGGAGAATTTTCCCCGAGGCCCGAGGGGGTGGGCCCTCGCCCAGCTCTGAGGAGGAGAGAGACCACATCTACAGAAGGACTCTGAAATCTTCCCAGGTTTCTCTCTACAGCGAGAGATTTCATTATTTAGCATTATTATCCTTTTCTTGTGCATGTGTTAAATAAATAGTTTTTATCTCTTTCACTTTCCTTCGAGGAAAATTTCCCTTTTTCCCGAACCTGGTGGGGGGAAGGGTGGTTGTAACCTGGTTTTCTCTCAAAGGATATATTGCTAGATTTTAGCCAAACCGGCACAATTTCCGAGATCATTGACTCCATCCATTAACCCAGCACCACTGTGTAGATCACTAAACTGTGTCCTCAGGTGTCACATCCACACACCTTCCAGGTATGGCAATTACACCACTGCCCTGGGCAGCCTATTCCAATGAGTGAAAACCCTTCCAATGAAGAACTTTTTCGTAATATCTAGTCTAAACGTCCCCTAGCACAACATGAGGCCATTTGGGGGAACACATTGGAGAACATGTTTTGAGCCCATCTCAGAGGATGTAACTTGTAAAAAAGTTCTTCCAACTGTTGCTGGCTGTGAGCTGGTCGTTGAGGCACAGCAAGGATAGCCATTAAAAGGTTAGGCTTATGGCTGTACTCAATGATTTTAGAGGTCTTTTCCAACCTAAATGCCTCTATGTTTCTATAAATCAGAAGAAACTTTCAGTCTGGTAACAGCAGAAATGCTTTACATTGTTAACCATTGTATTGAACAAAAATACCCCCAACAGCAAAGCAGATACTTCAGCTCCCTTTGTTGAATAAATATGAAGGAAAAAAATAGAAGAAAAATAGAAAAAAGGGAAAAAATACTCAAATCTTTTTGTTGTAAATACCGATAACAAGATTAGCAATGACATCATCCGCATCTAGGATCATCCACTAGGTTACACACAACATTTTGGAAAGTGGAAGCAAACATATTCTTGTAAATTAGCCAGCAGTGGGTGCCCACACAGTCTCAAGAATTCAATGGAAACATATTACGAATGTTCTGAAAGAGGTTAATTAAACATTTTATACAAGGATTGTAGACTTCACGCAAAACACATACCAAGCTTTAAATGTACACAGAGCTTCATGGAAATCAGACTTAATTTGCTATAGGTGTTGTTTCTTTGCCAGACCAAAAAAAAAGCTGAAATGTTCAAGTCAAATGCAGCCTGTTTATAGGCAATAAAGATGATTATGTGGTGCAAATGTAGCCATCCATGTTACAGTGAGACGGAATCAGGCATACAGAATATGTAATAAAGAAAACCCTTTAAGGTTTCAACTCACAGTCCCCTAAACCTAAGAGAGAAAATTTATCTCCCAGGACACACATTCTGCTTGTACATTTTGGGGATCTGAAATGAAGTACTGCAAGTGTCAAATTAGCTGAAAAAGACGAACAGGAAATTTTACTCCATGTAAAAAGGCATGTGAGCTGCCAGGACATACTAAGAGTCATAAACCAGAGTTGGATAAGAAGGGACTTGTGTGACTCAAACTAATGATCTTACAGTTTGTATCAACAGCTCCATGGCAATGTAAGCTATAATCAGTTATTTTAATCCCTCAATATTAATTATAAAAACTGTTGACAAAAGAAAGTGGTAATTTTTTCATGTTGAGATTAAATGTTCAAATAATTAACCATGAGAGGTTATGGTCAATTATATACACCAGGGCAAGGCAGAGGGAAGACTTAGCACTTGTTCTTGTCATGAGCAAAACTCATTAAGCCAGAAGGTTTGGTACTGTTTCTTTACACTAATTTGGCTTGATCTGCTGTGGTGACACTATTCTGTTATGTAAATTATGCATGGCATAATTAACTGTGTACATTTTTAATAAGGTTGGATACACTTTTCTAAATAGGGCTGTAAGTGACTTGAAGGTTTAAGAAGCAATTTTTAAAAATAATGGTGGGGTTAGGAAATACCCAGCCTGTAAGACTTAAAGGTTGTCTGCACAGTGTTGTTATTGTACTGTGTACATGATGGATTCTATAATTCTCACTATATGGGAGACCTTAAAAGAGGAAAACTGCCAGCTCGCACATGCATACCCTGGAAATATTCTGTTTGAAATCCCCTTGTTAACTCACTAAATGAAAGCAAATTAAACCTATTATGGATACTTCTAAGGAACTTTTCTTCTTTCTGGATTCTTTCAATAATAAAGAGAAAAAAAAAATTTGTGAAAATTCCTGAAAAAAAACATGACCTTACTTAACTGAATGTTTCCAGGTAGATGCTTTCTGGCAAAGAAAATTTTTTTCACTGAAAGACTGCTTAAGCTTCAGAACAGGGTCCCCAGGGAAGTGGTGGAGTTACCATCCCTGATAGTATTAAAATAATAAGTAGACATGGCACTCTTTGATATGCTTTAAATGAGCATGATGTGATTTGGCCAAAGGCTGGACTTGATGATCTTGGAGCTCTTTTCCAAACTTAATGATTCAATCATTCATTCATTCAAGATTATTTGCTTGTTTGCTGCTTTATAAAGGGTGTACGTAATAGTCCATATTTTGTCAACTTAAGGAAAGTACTTAACCATTTTTACTCAGGAAGTTCCCTGTAGAGTTGTCTAAAATTATATTTTTGCTGTGTATAAACTCAATTATTACATTTTTATTTATTTGCCCAAGGATTTCAAGAAGTCTTTACAGTTCTCTTAATTAGGCCTCACAGCGAGTACTCCTTGGCGAGCAGGCAGATGCTATCAGAGAAGTTTTGTGCATGGGGAACCCGAAGCAGAAGGAAAATATTTTGGGCAAGCTCTCTGTGGCACAGATAAGACAGGAATCAGGTCTACTGACCACTCATCCTGTGGCTCTAAGGCACAGTAAACTTTTTTCAGTACTTCATATATGGAGAGTCCTGACATAGCAAAGCTAAAGAAAAACCACTGGGGTTCCCAGGCCACTTCTTGCAAAGCCTGTGTTTTAATTAACATTTAGCTAAGGGAACTCACACGAGTATTTTTATGGGCATAGCTAAAATCCTCCTGCTTGATGACTGACGATATTACATCCCTCTTCAGCAGATGGATTAAATGGGAGGTATATTGGGATTCAAATGATGGTCTTGGCTTCAGAATGTTAACCGTTTCATACCTCACACAAAAATGATATCATTTCACTTCCCACTGTCTCTATGACAGAAAGCAATAGATGGATAAGCTGCTCAGAGGAGCTATGGCTGCTTGAACAACAATATTGTTCAAGGCAAGGCTGGATGGGGGTCTGAGAAACCTGGTCTAGTGGGAAGGTGTTTCTGCCCGTGACAGGGGGCTTGGAAATAGATGACCTTTAAGATCCCTTCCAGTGAAAACTATTCTATGATTTAATTTACAGATTCTTTCCTTTTTTTGGGGGGGCATGGAAGGGTGTGGTGGTGGAGGGGAAGAAAGCACTTTGAATAAATAGGTAGTGATAAGAGGTAAAACCAAAACCATTGATCCTGTTGGATCTGTCTCCTGTGGCAAATATTTCTGAGTTCAGGATGGATAGTGCTACAAGGAATGGCTTCAAAATTTATTCAATATTTAAATAAATATTCAAAATTTATTACCAACTCCTCTAAGATTATGTTATTATTAAAGGATTATAACCTAAAAGCTACCTATAGAAGTGGCAGGCAATATTTTTTTCTGAAGGGTGGAGATTCAGGATGGTCAGAATTTGGTCAGATGACCAAATTTACTTACTCATTTCTGTTACAACCTAACCTCAACCAGGGTAAAAAGCTCAAAAAAATCGTATTTTTTGCTTTACTTTTTCAACATTAAAACAATATGTTTTGACTTTCCAGTTCAAACAACTGTTTCTTGCCAAAATTTATTTTCATTTTAAGAAAAGAGATTTTAAGAAAGGGTAAAGAGAGCTGGAAATAAAAGGTCGTGTGACAGATCAAACAAAATGTTTTATTCTGGTACAAAAGTCTGTCTGAAGTCTCATGGGCAGGGACACCTTCCCACTAGACCAGGTTTCTCAGAGCCCCATCCAGCCTGGCAGTGAATAGTACGAAGGATGGGGCATCCACAGCTTTTCTTGGCAAACCTGTTCCAGTGCTTCACCAGCCTCACAGTAAAGGTTTTCTTCCTAATATCCAATCTAAATCTACCCTCTTTCAGCTTGGAGCCATACAAATAACTGCAATAAAAATGTGGTTGCCCCAGGCAGAAGCTGTTTCTAGATCGGATAATTCTCTTTGCCATATAACTTTGGCCTGCTGATCCCAGCATCTAAGATCCTGGAAAACTGCCCTGGTTTCTCTGCCCTAAACCCAGCTCCACAACCTGGCATTAATAAATATAGACTTTTTCTCTACTAAGATGGTCACAGTAGTCCCTTTAAATCTACTCAGCTATAAACTTGTACCTGTGCCAAAACCTCCAGCTTAAGGAGATGTAAAATTACACAATTAAAATGATGTAATTGAATTAAATATGTGGAAGAATTAAGCTGAATTCATAGGAAAACTTCCTAGTGGCAAGAAGTTGACTTCAAAGGGGTTGAACATGGGTGCAGAGTTTGAAGTACTGGAGAACCGATTCCTGAGGTAGAGGAAAATGGAAGAGGGCAAAATAAAGTCAAGTTTAATTAGCTTACAGAGTCACATGGGAAGCAGCCATATGGGTCTGTGCAGCTACAACTCTTTGAAGAGAATTAATTGCTTTGACCTGGTGCTGATTACAGCTTGTAGAGAAGGTAGGATAAGTCCTACTTTTGGAGAAGCGACTTATGGGAAGAAAATGCCAAACCTTGAAAAATGGAGTGACCACAGGAGGCCTGGGGCAGAGAGTGACGTGAAAAGCAACCCATCTTTAAATCCTTAATACAAAACACCTTTAATAATTCAATAATTAGGCTGGATGGTGACTAAAAATGCGTTCTACCTCAGTTATCTAACCTACCTTCAGCCACAGCACCCCAATTCAGAATGATGCTACAACTGCTGTGTCATCGAGGACTTAGCCATATGCAAGTCTCTAAAAACTTCTGACTAAAATAAATCTTCGTACACCTTTGCAACTCCTGATTTGCTTAAAAATAGGTGCACACTGCCTCAGTAATGAAGACTGCCTCAGTCTTATGTAGGGAAGTTTAGCTTATGGTACTACCACTCCTAGCTCTGCCCAAGGTCAGTTCCTCCTGATCAGACTTAAACTTATGTAAATTGTGAGGGCAGGAAAATCAGACACCATTCCCTCCACCAGACAATCCAGAAACACTTTTCTCATTAAATTTACTTGTTCTCAGCTGCTGGGGTCACTGTACTCTTGTATCTAGCTAAATCAGTAGTGGATGATCCATTGATTGAAACAAAATTATTGTTTAAAATTGAAATCACAACACTGACAAATTCACTACTGCATCAGGGTATTAGAAACTAGCTTAGTGATATCCTTTAGAAACTATGTAAGAAGTTCTTTTAAGGAAGGAAGGACTTCTCATAAGAATTTCAATTAAAACTTAAGCCTATTAGGAGTAGATCAAATTAAAAGAGCAATTATTGAAGAGCTTTCATGGATGTTTTTACCAGGTGCCTGGTTTTTTTTTTCCAGTGGATGAATCCCACCATAAAAGGGCAGATTTACACCATATTTTGCAAGAACACATCTGTAGTGATCAGTGAACGTAACTGTATGTTAAAGCCACCATGAGACCTTCTCCAGGTTACAGGTTTCTGTGAAGTTAATATATTCCAGTTTGAATTCCCTGGCTGGCTGATGGCCTCGGCCCCTCGGCACACCTCTGGGGCTCTCCCACTGGTCCCTGCTCCCTGATCCCGCCTTCCCCTAGCCCCGAGAAAAACCTGTGTAAGCCGTCGTACTTTGGATTTGCTTGCCTACCCTTCGATGAGTGAAGATGCAATAAGCTCACCTGTTGGAATAAAGGCCACAGCAGATTCCCTTCCCAGTTCTTTGTTACTGACTGTTACTAAATCTGCCCTGGCATCTGTGGGAGGCCGCAGGACCCCACGGAACTGGCAGGAAATAGTAACACAGGTCTGATGAGAGAAAAATCTATTGTTAAAGAGGTTAACATTAGTATATTTTTTTTTGCATATTTAAGGCTCAAACTAGTCTTAAACATGGCCTGTTCCTTGTGGCTAGTGTGGTGGATTCTAACGCAGTTTCTTGGAGTGGTTGTTTGTACCACAAGTGATAACACCTAGTCTTTCTGTTGTGTTAAAAGACCGCAGAAAACTGCTTTTCAGACCTGATTCCTCCCTGATTTCAGACTGATTTGTGGTTTTCGGGTGGATGTTTTTTCTTTTGGTTTGTTTTTTCCTTGTTGTATTTTTTGCCCAGCAATGTTCTATTAAGAACTTTACTTCTGAAAAGAGGAAGAAAGGAAGAAAGGAAGGAAGGAAGGAAGGAAGGAAGGAAGGAAGGAAGGAAGGAAGGAAGGGAGACTAGAAATGTATTTGCTTTGTATAAATGTCTTTTTGACACTTTCAAGGAGAATATTTGTCTAAATCTTCTATCTGGAGTAAAGCAGAAGACCGGGCAGCAGTTCATGAGTCACAAGCAATGCAGAAACTTGAGATATCCCAGGGCACATGTACCATCAAATTTAATGTACTTACTGTGCAAAAAGTGTATAAACACTGTATTTTTTTTCACTAATCTACCTGCTTTTTATGCTATTGAGAATATACTACACTGTAAAATTTTTGAGCAAATTCCCACAGTGTATATGTTCTATCACAGATTCTACAAAAAAAAAAAAAAAGCAGAAATCATGCCTGCCCTTTTCCTTGATGCATACATTTCCAGCAAGCAGTAGATTTCTAGGGTTTGGGTTCCATTTTTATAGTTCCCATGTCTGCTCTTCTTCCATCCCCACCATCTTTTGGAAGATAATCTGGAGCTATTTATATGGAAGAAATATTTGAAAACATTGCAAACCTCATAGTGAGAATATAAAGCATGTTGAAGGCCATGCAACTATAACAGATAAGAATTGCCAGCATGTAAAATAAGGAAGGATATGGGTCTGTGGAGATGACCTTGTTGGATCAGATAAACCAGCCTTCAACGGGAGAAGACCTGATGTGGTCGATAGTGGTGCTGGGAGACAAAGGGTTGCACAGAATAGAAACTTCCTGGCACGTCTGGGAGAAGGGTGTGGCATCTATTATTGGGATACATAGATCATGTAGTGACAGGACAAGGGGAAATGGCTTCAAACTGGAAGAGGGTAGATTTAGATTAGATGGTAAGAAATCTGATATCATGAGGGTAGTACGCACCGGAACAGATTGCCCAGAGAAATTGTGGATGCCCCATCCTTGGAAGTGTTCAAGGTCAGGTTGGATGAAGCTCTGAACAACCTGGTCTAGTGGAAGGTGTCCCTGCCCATGATAGGGGGGTTAGAACTAAATGATAGTTAAGGTCCCTTCCAACCCCAGCCATTCTATGATTCCATGATTCCATGGTCCTGTGATTCCATGGTTCTATGATTCTGTGATACTTGTCCTTGCCCCTTCTTAGGGGTCCGTTTGATGTTTGTCAAACCACTGCAGTCACTGTAACTACTGAAATGAAGTGGGAGCTGCTAGAAAGAAGAAGCCAACTTCTTCAGGTTGCAGTGCTACTTCTGCAATGTTGTCATAAACGAATTGTAAAAGAGCTATCAATGCAACTTGATGTACCTACTAGACGAGGACTTGGGTTTACAGCTTGTCCTAATAAATCATCATTGTTTCTCATCTAGTTAGACTAATGTGTATTCCTGTTGCCATTCTGCTGTTAATTATATGATCTCTGCTGAAATAATGTATGTAAAGTAGGAAGACCTATAGGAAGTCCTTTCAACACTATATTAACAGGACCACAGAGGGCAAAGATAACTGCAAAATGATGAGTAGCCTCACTGAACACTTGCAAGTGGATAGTAAAAGGAGGCCCTCTTCTCATAAATTGCTAAGTAAGAGTTGGAGATATTTATTTGTCCAAGCTAAGCACATTAAAAAAAAATGAAGCTTGTTTAAACATAACATAAATGGGTGAAAAAAAGTCTGACTGAGACACATCAACCTAGACATGAATAGATCATTCTTTTCCCTAGAGAAGAAAGCCAGTGTTTAAACTTAATGTTCTGCTAGTAATTTAATGGAAAATCATAAAAAAAAAAATAAAAAAAAAAAAATCATCTTCTGTGTTATTTAGGGCAAAGAGCCAAGTCTTTATTTCAAAGCGAACATATAACAATTGTAATTCACAAGAGGCTGTTTGTGTCTACTTGTTCAATACAATGCCTAAAGCAGCCCTCAGAAAAAAATGAGGAGCATCCTTAACTGGCTTTAGAGCTTGTTTTCTTCTCTCTTCTTTTTCTCTGAGAAGGAGTTACTTCTAACTGTGCGGGAAGGACCTAATCCATAAACCTCTGATAGACTGGGAGCCTTTCCACTCACTCCCACCAGGCATTGGGAGGTGGATTTATCCTCAGGTCAGTAAATGAAAGAGAATCATCCAGCCATAGCAGCCACCACACAATGAATCCCATCACGTTGGACTGGTACCTGTGTTTGCTCTTTAAAGCAAAGGCATCATAACTAACACTGAGGCATATATCAAACCCTCTCCTGGGCCAAAAGAGCTTTGCTGCTGGAATGGATATTTTATGTGAAAGAGTCAATCACCAGTTTGGGTTTGGTGATGTACACCCTGCTTGATTTGGAAGGGATAATCCAAACATTCCATTAAAAAATAATACATAGATTGAAATCAATAATATGTCTTCCACTATTCCTGTATCTTAAAGCAAGGTAATTGGTGAACAAAAACTTCAGCCTTGCAAGATACCCTGAATGAAGCAAGCTGTTTATTTTTTTTCAAAGGCCACCAAAACCTGTAAGCATTGAGCAACTTTCAAAGACCATTTCTCTTGATATCTTGTTCTTTAACTGTGTAATTCAAACACAGTGGAAAGTGAAGATACAATTGCTAGGAAGTATAGGCAGACACCTTGTGCAGCACTTTCTTACTTCCCCAGTGAATTCCCATCTGTAGTGATAAGGTCTCGTTTCATTAAATTGGAGTGCCAAAAATCCAAGAAGGCCAAAGTCATGTAATTAAAAAATACCCTGCACTTTTTCCAGTGAGTGATTTGAACATCCTTGTTCTCACTGACACAAATTGAAGAAGAAAACCACAGGTTCAGAGAGAATCAACAAAACAGCCTTTGTGAAATCATCAGTCAGCTGCTGTAGTCCATCTTTTCATCGGATTTGTGTCTGCCATCCATCCTGTGTTCGGAAGTGTTATCTCCTTCCCTTTTGGCAAATTTCCAGAGCACAGCAAAGAAAATGCCTCAACAGATGGAGTAAAAATATATCTGTTCATCTGTAGGAGGCATTTTTGCTCTCTGATAACAAAAAGCTAAAAATGCGAAACTTTTGTAGAATAAAGTACAAGAGTTAGTGGTGAAGGATGAGGAAGAATAAAGCCTGCCAAGATGACTAGGTTCTTAGTGAGTTTTTGTTTGGTTTTTGCTGTTTATTACGGGTACACATGACTTCCTGCTTTGCAAAAGACACAATCTGCAGGTACAAATGATTTATACTGTGTAATTAATGGATGACTGGATCTTTTCATTTATGGACTTTGCAGCAATAATGAAAAATCTCTAGGTTAGTTAATGAGCTTTAGCAGTCTCAGGCAGTTAACACTACATGTCTGATATTATCAAAGTTGATACTGTAGGTTAAGCCATGGATTTTGCAGTGAAACACAAACTGACTACTTCAGTGAGTTCATTCCAGCTACTGTGTTGGCTATTTCAAGATTTTGGAGACTTCAGAAAAGCTTTTTCACTACACATTTTATTCGGCCTGAAGACCAAATTTATGTTTTCAAATTTCAAAGCTATTGCTTCTGGTAACCACAGCAAGTATCCCTTCCAGCCTGGCATGTCAACATCACATCTGTGCTATGAGTGTATACAGGCTCACAGAAAGCTGTTTCCCTGCTCAGCTGCAGTGAGTTCACACCATGCCCAGAGGAATGGTGGAGTGGAGACGCCCTTGCTTGCCCCTTTCATATCTGGTCTTCAAACTACTTAAGCTCTACTGGTGGAGATTGAATCTTTAACCCATTTTCCCCAACCAAACTGAAAAAACGCTGTTTTAAGTCTTATCTGGATGCATTGAACCAATTAAGTATCATTTGCCTTAAATATATAACGCATGTCAAAGATTCTTTTCGTTTATGGCAACAGTGATGGAGATCTGGTTCGACACTGACCAGAGGAGACTTGCAGACTTCAGATTTTTCAGCAGCTTGATGTTTCATTCAAGTTTTCTGAGATATGCCCTCATATCTTTATCCTTCATAGCATTCCCTTACATTGTCCCAGTAGCACACTGAGGAGGTTTTTGCAGATCCAAGCTCTAGGATTTCATTTATCAGTCTAAAAAGAGAAAATTTGCACCAAAATATTCAACGTTAACCTTTGTGCAGTTGGGCAATCAGAAGAAACGAGGAGGTTATTTTTTTTTTCTCACCAGATTCATGCTAGGTTGGAGGACTGGGACAGGACAGAAAGGGAGAAGACACAGGATATGGAAAAAACAAGACTGACTATTTAAATGAATATTTACATGAATGACTCTTTAAGTTGCTGTGGATGTCACATAGTATTACAGCGTGTTACATGAATGGAAAATAATCCTGAAATTTGAGACTTTTTTTATTTTTAACTTGGAATAGTGCTATAGATCTCAGTTTTTCTGCTTTCTTATTGTATTTGATTCCACAGAAATAAATGATACAACATTCAGGTTGTATGGGAGACAGTCTGAGCCCTTCAATTATCAAACACTGTGTGCACTGAGCTATTTTTTAAGCTGCTTGGGGTTCTGCTATGCTGTTTGAAAGCTGCTTTTCAGTTCAGTCCAGGCATGACACAGGACCTGGTCCTACATTGCATCACATTCTCCATAGGTTGCAGGAGACATTAAACCTCAGATGGTCCACATATGGTTTTGACTCTGCACTTTATGGATTTAGTCGTTGTTTCTGTTGCATTCCCTAGCATTGCGGCAATAACTGTGCTCTGTTGGACTAGACATCCTCTCAAACCCATGACTATGCTTTAAATTTAGAGCATTGGGCTGTTGGTTGTTGAAGGCAGGATTAGCCATGTTCTGAAGGGCTGTTCCTATTGCTTTTCAGCAAGGCGCTCTGGTGGTATTCTTTTATTTTTAAAAATGGCCAAAAATATTTTCTTTCCTGTTTTTGGCCAAGGAATCACCCAAACCCAGGACTTGTAGAGTTGAGCAACCACCCATGGACCATGGGTATGGTTTCGGACCATATTAATTTGAGCTGCAAATCACACAGTACTCTTTCTCTGTATTTATAATATTCATCTATATTTAAAACCAAGAAATTTAATGGAAAATAAAGAATCCTTTCTTTACTGACTGTATAAGTCACTAACTATAAGACAGAAAATATTTTATGAATGGAAGATGTACCATTTAATTTATTTCAGTTTATTTCAGAGAAAAAACCTAAATACATATTGTTGGGAAAAAGGTTTTCTAGAATCTGTATAACAAAGCATTCTGTCATCTTGCAAGCGTCTGTACATAGCTACAATGTGATTCTGATTTATTTATTTATATAGAGTTTATAGGTACTGGTGTAACAAGTAATGATAATAATAATCTTGGTCATGCACTATTGAAGCTACTGGTACAGATCCCATTATTGTTAGTAGCAAAAAAATAGGTTCTCTATTATTTCCCTTGTAAAAGTATAAAGAAATGCATAACTACACAACAGTGTATACATAGATGAAATTACTTTTAGGGAAAAGTTGGCACACGATACTTCAAAATCAGCAGTTGCCATTTCATAATTTCTATATTATTCAAGTTTATCTTATTTCAAATGAGCTCATACTTTACATGTACTTCTGTCCCTAAGTAAAAATACTTGTATTTTCTTCTTTGATGATGGATCCAATCAAATTTTGTTCCAAATAACAAAATTTCTCTACAGTCTTAGAAGTCAGGTTTTTCTTCTAGTCTCAAAAAAAAGTTATTATCAACATTCATTTTATTTGCAGAGAATAAATTATTCAGATCTTGTTTACCATATTATTAAATTTTTATTGTTCTATTGCATTTTCTCAAATGTAAACAAACCTGTGGCAGAACAAAACACTGCTTAATTATGGCAGCTTCAATTGCTCAACAAAAGAGACATTTCAGAGAGGAATTTTTAGATTGTCTAATTCTTCCCTAAAGGCAAACTCAGCTTTCTCAAAGATATTGCCTATCCATTTTATTATAAATCCACAAAGGTAAATTTTCTAAAGATCTTACAAAAGAAGGCATTTCAGCTCTTGAATATTTTTTTCAGTGAAGATAATTGCATATTAGTGGAATTTTCCTTTGTTTAGCACTGCCCAGAAACTCCTGTTAAAAATGATGAGACATTCATATGAGTCTGTATATAAAAAAAGAACACAAAAATCCCCCAAAATTACACTGGGTAGTTTCAGGTCTTTTCCAACCTTAATGATTCTATGATTTTATTCTGTGATTGTATGAAGTTACACTCTCAGGGCTTTCTGGAGGACAAGACCTCACACAGGTATCCCATATCCAGCAAACCACGTCCATTTTTCACCTTAACTCACATAACACATGAATTGTGCTTTCCCAGGAGCCTCAGACAAGCAAGATGGTGAATGCAAGTGGTCCTGCAGCCCTGCGAGATGAGGCAATGACCATTTCATTATTTTTGCATTGTTTCCAGTAACAAAACTACAATGACTGAGGAGTGACAGCAGGTCCCATCTCTATGACTGTGAAGGAAACCTTCGCCTGAGGAGTCAGTATATTAACATGGCACCCTGTGATGGTGGAATGTGAGCCAGCAGAAGTCTGGGTTTTGGTTAGGAGTGTAATTGCAGAATATACATTGATGGGTAAGTTGTCTGAAATATTAAAAACAAGTGTGACCACAGTGAGACTAATTAGTGAGTCACAGACCCGAGTAAATGCATTTGAACAGTTCCTGAGCTAGCTTGGGCCACAGGAAGAACAGTCATGAAGTTCTCAGTCCTCAGCTCTTGCTGGCACACTTGTAGAAGTCCATTGCATGGATTACAAGTGACTGAGGGCCCTGGGGTGTTGAGCGGTCAGTCGGAATTTTTTGGTATAAATGTTGAGAAACTTGAGGAAAATAGATGAATATGGCAGAGCCAGAGCAGGAGGGTTGTTGTTAATGGAACAAATAAACAGCGTGTTACTGGAACAGGGCCTCCTACCCTTATGAGCATTGTGGTTTTTTGCTTAATATGTTATATTCCCATTTCATATGCCTCAAATTATGGACAATGGAGAAGATTTTTGTTCATATTTAGCAATGATTGTAGAAAGAACAAAAAAAACCCCTAAGATGCTGTCAGCAATATCCAGCTGTAATCTTTCAATCACAGCTTCTCAGAGAGAGTCTCTTGCACTATCAGGAAATACATGTGTGGTCCGATCTTAACCAGAATGTTTGTCTGGAATTTCTCTGCTATTCTCATCTTAGACTAATGTTTATGACTGCTTTTGCACAGCCTTAGGGGCTTTCTGTCCTATCAAGAATTCTTTTTTCATGATGGTAAGCTAAAATACACTAGCTGTAACCAAGTGATGTGCTATTCTACTTTAATATTGGTGTGACACATATTTCTGATACAGAAAATAGACGTGTTCTTCAGCAAAAATTTGCATTCCCTAAATTTGTTGAAGAAATAGCATGGGAGAGTAAGCTGCAGAGAGCTGTCTGCTCGACATTCAAACCTCAGTGAAGAAATGCCTGCAATTTTTTTTCATTCTGGTGTCCTGCCTTTGGAACTTGCCTGTGCCAGCAGCAAACAATAGATCTGGGGAAAAATAATACACTTCAGGGCTGGATCCTCAGGCACAAGCTAAGGGACAAGTAGTGCCAGGCTCTAAGTGGGAGCTAAATGCTGGAAAGTATTTAGCAGAAATAATCTAACAAGGGCTGCCGAGAGAACCCAGAGGTGAAACCCTGCAGAGCTGCTAGAGCCCTCAGATGAGCCCAGAAAGCTCTTACTGCCTCTCTGTGATCTACTCCAGCATGTGCATGTGCAAATTAAAGTAATGATATAATAAAAAGTAAATTTCTACCCCTGCTGCCTGGGGTCAGCCCCTCAACACACAATAACTCTTGCACATCTTTTTTGGATTATCAAGGAAACACAAGAAATGGAAGGAAACACTAGAATTGGGCTTTCTTACACTATTTAAGAAGGTATTAATTTACTTGGTGATTTTTGCATCTAAGGGCTGGGAGAAGAAAGGTGAGAAACATAGAAAGCAGAGTGACCAACAACCACCAGTGGTGTCACTCCTAAAAAGGGATTTACAAATATTCCTGCTTCCCTTGTACTGTCACTTGAAATTTAAAGTTCCCATGTGGCCTTGGACAATGCAAATTTTTCATGTAAACTTCACAGATAATAAGGGGCTAACAGAGATGCCATGCCAGTTAGAAGGGACAGAGACTTTTTATCCCACCTTTAATTAGAACACGTACAGTACTTTCAAAACCAGATGAGAAATATTCATTTCAACCTCTCCACTAGTCTGAAATAACCTAAATAACTCTTTCTGTCCGTTGCATTTGCAAATCAAAATGTGCTGCACAAGTCCATGGTATTTGAATGGCTGCTGAAGAGGAACCCAAACCCAACCTCAGACCTAACCCCCTCTGTAATTTTGTTTTGGTATTGGGAATTTCTGTCTGGAAAATTTCAAATACAAGTGACCTTTCCCTGGAACTGTTTTCCCATGACATTTAAATAAAACTGGCCCTAAAATTCAAGTAATAAACAGGGCTGCAAACTGCTACAATTCTGAGTCTTGGTTATTAAAACAAATCGAGAAGCTAAGATGAGACAAGAGCTTAAAAATGGTATTTTCCATGTGTATTTCTCTCCCTAATATTTTGCTTTGTTTTGAGTAAGCTTAATATATTTCATTTTTAATTCAGATTCAGTGCTCTATTTTATTGCAGTAACATTTATTAATTAGTATTTCCATGTATCTTCCTTTTTTCAGCATAGATTTTTTTAAAAGAAATGTAGGAATATCTAGAAAAATATTGATAATAATTTCTTACTTAATCAAAGTTGAAATTAGTTTGCATATACTTTTCTCTTCCAAACTACTATGTTAGAAGTAATCTCATATTTGTTAAAAATATACCCCAGACCTGGCTATGTGCACCTGTCTGACTGACATTTTTATTTTAAAGCATGTGATTTTAATCCTGTGTGCTCAATGACACCATTCTCAGACCCTAATTTATGTTGCTAATAATATGCTTCTGTAAAAAAAGAAGTCCAAGGTGAGGGTGAAGGAAAGGTTTGGTTGTCAGATGCCGCGGCAGCAAGAGGGATTTGACAGCAGGAGCACGGGGTGAAGAGGAAAAAGCCAGCTGTTGTTATGTGTTATGTTCCTCCACGAAAGGGGGAAGACAGAACCACTCCTGCAGTTTCAGCTCTTTCCCCTCCAGCCAGGGTGCTTTTTCTTGAACTGTGACACCAACCTGAGGAGTAAGGATGTCATTTTGCAGACTGGAAGCTTAACAGGGCAAGGACTGTCTGGTTATTTGGACTTATCCGACACTCAGCACAATGGAGGCTCGAGAGAGACTGTGGCCTGGGGACAGTGCAAGCAATCATATAAATAACTCCGCACAGGCAGGAAAGCCACGATGAAAAGTTTAATTGCCATGACAGTACCAATGTCTGCTTGGGTAAAAGTCTACTTAAATTCCAACACTGCATTAGCAATCTGGGACAATTTTCCTTGTACGTTCGTATCTAAAGTATATTTTTGATGGTCTGAAAAACAACCCCTGCTGTCAAGTATTTCAGCTTTGCTGCTATCCAATATTTTTATTCCGAAAACACACTTTTAAGTGCAGATAGGGCTAAGTGCCCAGCAAATCTGATTACTGCTGGTGCATAATGCCTGACATCCTTTATGCACTTGGTTCTTGACTCAACACAGTGGGGGTTAATGGGAGCTGTGAGGCTAATGCCCTGTGCAGCAGGTTTAGAGCACAGCTCTGAAAATTAACATGGTAGGCTTTCCATCTTCATGAGGCTGCTTTGCTGGCTATGACAGTGAGGGGTGCTGTGTAATATCGAGAAAGATCAGACCACGGCACGGGTAGAAATCCTGTGACACCAATGCAGAGGTTCTTAAGGACTAAAGGGGTTGGGAAGATGACTCTTATCCCAGGAAGTAAATAAAATATTATTTTAAAAATCACACCAATTAAAAAAAAGAGGTGGTGGAAAATTACCATAACAAAGGAAGATTTTCTTTTATTCATCACAAAAAGGATGGCTGTGGAGGGAAATCAATAAATACAGTGGGAACTAGATTTATTCTCTGGGTTTTCCACATATTCTACTAATAATCTTCAGGACAGCCACATTTCTTTCTTCTCACCCTACTGCAGTAGGATCTGGTGAAATGATAAACTCTTCAGGGAAGGGGTGATCCCTCGTTATGTGTCTGGTACAGTGGCCAATGAACATATGCTGGTATTTTTAACAGCTCCTCTGTGAGAGTTGTTTCAAGAATGTCTCAGAGAGAATATAATGCTTGCCTTGTGCGGGAGGTCAGGCTAGATAATTTTAATAGGCCCTTCTGAACATGAAATATATTATCAAACAAAACCACAGTGACACAGGCAGCAATTATTTTCATAATGAGAACTGGTAATTGTGTGGATAACATTGAGCAAAAATAAATGAGATCTGGAGACTAATAGCAGACTTCTGTAAGGAGAGGAACAAACACTGCTGTAAACAGAATTCGTATTGCCACTACTTCACATTCACGCAGCATTTTGAGAGTTGTTACCTTCATTTTGGGGAAGGAGCATGAAGAGAACAGAGATTCAGTGGCTGCCCAGCATGCAGTGATGCACTGGATAAAGGCTGCTGGGCCACCTCTGCCAGCCTGTCTTCTCCCCTCCCACCTCTTGCGCAACTGCAACACAGCACTGATGAGGTGTCCCGCTCCTGAGCCACACTGCTCCCACTCTCTGGATCCCGGGTGATGCCCTGGGGACCTCGGACAGTTACATCCCCTCCAGCACCAGTGCAGACTTGCAGAAAGTTCTTCCGGCTCCTATTGGCCCCAATTCAGATGTAGCGGTTTTATCAGGGCAGGTTGGAAAAAGGGAACATTAAATCAGTCATGTGATGACCTTTACCTGCAGCTCCACCCTGCCTCTGAGCACATCCCTTTGACAAACCCTCTCTCAGAAGTTACCAACACTGGTACACAACTGGGGGTGTGAGAGTGTCATTGTGTACCAGAGTGTCTGCGTGTGCTGAAATAAAAGAACAACTCAGAAATATAGTTTTATTGTCCAAATTGTTTTCTTGCTCATTTGTCCCTGACCTTAACTGAATTTACACTGACTTTTTTTGTTTGGAAAGCTTGCTACTTCTGGTTTTGGATTATTGTGTTTTGCCTTTCATCAGTAGACACGTGCATTCTCACTGAGTAGCTTTCCACTTACCCTCAGTGGCTACTGGAGACCCATTGGCAGACACTATGTAGAGTGTCTATAAGGCCAGGAGCCAAGTTCTGAGCTGATGTAAATAAGGAGCTGTACCAATTTACATCAGCAGATTATTTGCTATGACACTAAATTTCTCCTTTCTCCTGTCCCTGATATAGGATGCTCTGTCTGCCACGTGCAATAACAGCAAAATTCTGGTAAGATTAAAGGCCCCTTCTAGTAACCTTTTGCAATCTGATTTAGTAATTGGGCCATGGGACTCACAAAACAGTGTGATTCTACCTCAACTACTAATTATCCGGCACTCAAATCCCAAATTAAAGACCTTATACAGAGGATTGAAGTCTTAGGGGGATGTGATTCTCTCCTGTCATTTTAAGGAAACAGACTCTTTCCTACACTGTATGTATAAAAATGGGAAGAAGATGACAGGAGCAATTTTGGTTCCTTGCTATTAACATTCATGACACCCATGCTATCTGGAAAAAAAAAGAAAAGAAAAAAGAATTATACTACAATAGGGATGTTTTCGGCAGTCTCGGAACTACTGCACTTATAAAGGGCTATTAATAGATTAAGATCGTGTCTACTGTACTCCCAACAGTTACCTAAGGATCTTGAAGTGTACTCGTTATAATAGCAATGATCAGTACTTAAGGAGTTTTACATCTCCAAACTACTGTACAAACATTAAGTAATTGATCATCAGCTCCACAGTGATCTGTGAACATTAATCAGAAACACCTTTTGAAAGGAGACCAACCCTGTTTTTCAAGTATTCAGGTTGCAGATCTATTCTGTAGAGGCTGAGTGCCTTCCTACCATAAAATTCAGCATTACAAGAAACATCTGTCATGGGTGCCCCATTTTCTCATTTTGACCTCACGGGAAGAAGTATTACAAGGCAGAACATTTTCTCAGGAGAGGTTTTTGTGTTGCATATGAAGGCATTATTTGCATCTTTTAAATATATGTGTTTGGATTAATCTGTAGAAAAGAGGACATTGATGAAAATTTATATGCTGTGGTTTTTGGTAATTCTTGGTTTTTAGATGAGTATTCTTCAGCGTTATCCTTAGAAAATCGGATTGTTCAAAGAGAACAGTCTTTCACTATTTGGTGCTTTTATATATGCAAAGCTGGTTGTGGACTTAAAAATAGGAAATACAGTTTTCTTTTTTATTTTATTTTTATTTTTAATGGACCATCATGTCATTTAATTGAGATAACAGAGGGAGACAAGTCTCAGTTTGACTTGTGCATTTTAAAACATTTGAGTGGTTGTGGAGGTACATCTTCAGCATAAGGCTGAGCTGTTGCATTGGTCTCCTCATACCAAAACTGACATAAAGGTCTGCCACAAAAATAATTTCCGCATGTTGAAATAGTTTATATGTCCTAAGTAACAAAGGAAAGAAACTACTAGGTTTTGGAACTTATCTAATAATGATTAACTTGGTAACTACCTGCAATACTCATAGACACGGTCACACAGAGATGCTCTCCCCTTTCTGCATCCCAAGCTCCACTGAAAGAATATTATTAACAAACAGAAGGCCAAGCTCTCCAGAGATCTTTAGTTACTTATGTGCCCTTAAGTATACATAAAAATATGTGTGTGTATATATATATGTGTGTGTGTGTGTATTTATGTATCTTATTTGATCATATAGTATTTTTCTGAATGATCTGATCTCACTGGGCCCAGAAATACAATGATACAGAATGTTGTTTTCTTGTTCAGTGTGGGGGTCTTTTTTTGTTTGGCTTTGGTGGGTTTTTGTTTTCTGTTTTGTTTTATTTTGTTTTATTTGGTTTGTTTTTTGTTTGTTTTTTTTTTCTAAATACTATCTAGCCAAACTTTTCTGTTCATTTCCATGTGGGAGTTTTCGTCATTTGAAATGCTTCAAAAATATTAATGAACTCCAGCTGTATTCCAGCAGAGGATAGAGTATGAGAAAAGAATAAGAAGATTTAAGGTTTCTCATGCATTTAACTATTGGATGCCTGGTTGTTGTAATCTTATTGTAATTGTGCATTTAGGGAGGATTTTCACAAGTAGTTTATTAGATTTCCAAAAACTACAATAATAAAAAAACAAAGCAAAATCTCATTCCTTGACATAGTATTAAAACCTACATGATTCATAGGCAGGATTAAAAACTTTAGTTACATCCACTGAAATAAAAAAATAAGAACTTCTGAGTGGTAATCTAGATGGTTTAAAAAGTAGAAACATTTTATAAGTATTTTCTTCTGGGTTTACTACCTTTCTGTCATGCAGTTGCTGTTGTTTTGTATAACTCTTGTGCTGGATCCCTCTTCTCCTTGTTAAACTTCCCTCTCCCTGCTTTCTTCATTAAACCTTCCTTCCTTGTGTGTAGATTAGGATGATGCTTTTACTGGACATAATGTGAACATAGCATCCATGTAGGTGCAGAGGAACACTACAGCTCAGTGCTAGCTGGTCAGAGAAAGCACTGGCTTTTTTGCTAATCCTTAAACTGTGGTACGTGCTGCAAACACCATGTAGGGCTGAACCTCTGTCCTTCTCTGTTATTAACTAGCACTCTCAATCCAGAGCCCAGGGAAGCTGGAGGACATCCTCCTCTGTTTCTGCATGTTCCTGGCAAAGCCTGTCACCCACAGTACTGCAGGAGGAATTTCTGCTGTTTCCACTAGCAAGGGTGACAGTAGGATTTTTAATTTGTTCCCTATCACAGGAGGACATAATACCATTGAGCAGTGTTTAGTGATTTCTGGGTTCCTCTTTTTAAATTTCTAGCTATCACCTCCTGATCATGAACTGTTTTTTTGCTTAGAGGGCATTGATGCACTCCCTCAGTACCACATAATGTAAATAAAAGAGGCAGAAACTGAAAAGCAGACAGCTCTTCAGCCCATCAAGAAGCACTTGGGCAACATCCACAGGCACATGGTGTGACTTTTGGGACTGTCCCATGCAGGGTCAGGAGCTGGATTTCAGTGATCCTTGTGGGTCATCTCTAACTCAGCATATTCTAAGATTCTATGATTTCACAGAGTTCTGTCACTAAAAGAAGGGATAACAGCAGGAGCAGAGATGTGTCTCTCAAGGTGTGATTGGCACACCTTTTGCAAGCCCCATAAACGTTTATGCTGCAAATGTGAATTGCAGAGTTTCCGCTGGTAAAATCTCTTCAGGCTCTGAAAAAGAGCAACATGCCAGTAAACCAGCTGCTGAAAGGTGTGCAGAGTGTTTGTGTGGGCTGACAGTACCAAGCAGTGGCTCATTCTCTGTTCAGACAACACCAGTAGTATGAGGGATTCACTAGATGAAAAAAAAAAACAGCCTTTCTAAACTGCTGTTTAATTTTCCTAATCTGTTATGACTCTGCTAATGAAAGGGTCTTGTTCCAGGCTTTCCTTGTGCTACTCCCAGACTTGCAGTCCAGAGTAGCTCTCTCCTTCCTCCTATTCTCAGCCTTTCGGTTTCCTCTTTTGTTACTCACTTTGTGCATCCTTTTGAATCCTCTTGTTTCCCCTCAATAACTCCAGATTGCTTTCAAAAGCTTCTCATCAGTCCTAATCCCTCCCAACCTATTTTGTTCTTCCATTCAATTTTATTCCCTCCTGCTTGTTATCTGGCCTCAGTTTCCTCATCAGCCTCAGACCTACAGTGATGTTATACCTTTCTCCTGAATCCTGCACCTTGTGATGCACACACAATACCCAGCCTGCTTTCTTCCCTTTAACCTCTCTCAATCTATATTCTCAGTCGTCCATTTCCAGGGCCACTGCTCTTAGTACTTTAATTCCCTAGGTTGTCCTGTTTCTGACCTGGTTTTGACTCAAATAAATATCTCTTCCTTCTGGCTTGACTGTGAGTAAAGAGAGAGGAAAGGAAGTTTTTCACTTGTTGCAGAGCCTGGTCATACCAGGCTAGGAAAAGACAGACATGTCCTTAAAGGATTACCTGGTTTACACCTCAAGGGGTATGGAAATTCAGGGTGCTCTTGTTGTGTGTTATGGGCACAGTGGAGAATCCCTCAGGCTGGCTTTAGAATGGAAAGCAGTTAGATAGCGCCTACAAGGTGATGACTTTGAGGGTTTCCACCTTCAGCCTCAGCATGTTCCCTGTATAATTACTCTTTCCAACATTTTTTCTCCCCATCTAACTCTGATTTCCCTTAGGTTTCCCCAACATACCCCTGAATCATCATGATCATCTTTGCCCTCCATTGTATGGAGGATGAGCTGCATCAGATCAGCTCAGGGAATGATGAGACACCCAAAGAAGCTTCTTGGCTCTTCAAAGAATCACATGACTTTTAAATTACTTGTTTTAAGTTACATGTAACTTTCAAGAATGTGTTTTGATCGTTTCTTGGCATGCACTTGAGGACTGGTGTTACAAAGAATGAAAGGGTGCCCAAAGCCAGCAGGAATTATTAGACATCTCATCAAGGTCTGTTTTGCAGACTATGTTTCCAAATAATCAGTGATTTTCAGATAAGCTTCCAAGAACTGAGCCTCTCCTGTGGAGCATATCCAAACCTCCAAAGGCTGCAAAAATCCAGCAGATAGTGAAATTCCTGGCAGTTGTGAGAATCCCAGCTTCAAGTAATACAAGACAATGCTTTTTCTAATCCCAAATGAAGTCTGAGAGTGAAAATGAAATGAGAAGCTCTCTATTGGAGACTAAGTCTGGCTGTAAGTCTTAAACACCCTCGGAGAGGGTATTTTTTTATTTAAAAGTGTGTTCTGCCAGTCTATTGGGAATCATCTATGTATCACTTAAAAATTCTGTTGCGTCTATGAACTCTCTATATTTCTACTTTTCTGCTATCTTTTAGTGTATTTGTTAGCTGAAATCACGACAAGCCTATAGGTTAAAGGGAAAATGAATACAGATCCTCTGAAGCCCAGGTCAGACCTCTGTCCATTAGACAACCTCTCCACATGATGCCAGTTAAAAGTGGATTTTTTTTTTTGCTTGGTATCATGTCAAAATACAAGTTGAATCAATGAAGCAGAACCAAAGCTTTAAGGTTTTAGCTTTGAAATTTCTCAGCATTGATAAATGAAATGGATACTATGAAATTATTTTGTTTACAGTCCTGTACCATGGGATAAAAATAAATTAGTGAATTTTCACAGAGAAAATGCAGCCTCTTTCCTCTTTGTTTTGACTGAGTGCTGAATGCAGCAGAAGCACCTTTTTATTTAGTGTAGCCTCATGACTGGCTGCACTCAGATTCTGTAATTAAAAAACCCAAACCCAACAACACCCAAAAACCTGTACAGAAACAAGGCTTTCTGCCAGACAGACTTTTCTGTGTGGATAACAGAGCAAATTAGACACAAGCTTGCAGTAGCAGCACAAAATACCTGGGTAATTTCAGAGAAATTTACCTTCAACCTTTAAAGGAGCATTGTGATGCTGAAAATTGTCACACATAAACTGTTATTTCATCTCTAGGGCAAACACAGACACAGAAAATGTATTTTGAATAGGGTGAACTCCAAGGTGCTATAATGAGTGTTTTTCCATTGCAGAAAATGCAGAGAAAGGAGCATGAGGATGTCACTGGCAGAGCAGAAACCCCGTGTAGTTTATACCCTGTTAAGGTGAGGGGGGGAGGTGACCTGTGTATAAGACTTGGAGTCAAGAATTGCAAGCTGGGTTTTGTTCTGATATCCTAGAGGCTCTAGGCAGGAACTGGATTTCATTTCTTGCCTTAAGTATTGTTATTTTTAAAATGTGTATGAGAAGGTTTTCCTGCTTTAGAGGACAGATATAAAGGTTAAGACTAAAGACTGAGATGTTGAGACTGCTGATATGGAAACAAGAAATACCACTATCCTGCCTCGAGCATCCAATTCCACTCCTTGTATGATGGCAAATTACTTCTGATTAGTTCAAAGTTCATATATCAACACAGGTTGTCCTTTGAACCATGCAATCCTAAGAGACACTGAGATTTGAAGGCAGCTTCCCTCAGCAACCTGTTCTAGTGCCTCACCACCCTCACAATGAAGAATTTCTTCCTAACTCCTAATGAAAACCTACTCTCTTTCAGGTTAAAGCCAGTCCTCCTTGTCCTATCACTACACATCCTTGACAAAAGTCCCTCTCCAGCTCTCTTGCAAGCCCTTTTAGGTACTGGAAGGAGTTCTAAGGTCTTCCTGGAGCTTTTTCTTTTCCAGGCTGAACAAACTCAACTCTCTCAGCCTGTCTCCACAGGAGAGGTTCTTCAGCCCTCTGATGATCATCGTGGCCCTCCTCATAGGCCCACATCCTGCTTGTGCCAAGGGCTTCAGATTTGGATGCAGTACTGCAGGTGGGGTCTCACGAGAACAGAGGGGAGCTGCAGAATCAGCTCCCCCGATCCAGCTGGTCACTCTGCTTTTGATGGTTGGCTTTCTGGGCTGCAAGTGCCCATCGCTGAGCCATGTCCATAGATGGACTCATAGTGACCAGGAGGAGCAACTCTCAGACCTCAGGATCCCACCTGGGCCTTTTCCAGGAAACCCAACCACGTGCTCCTTTTCTGGTATGTGTTTGGAGCACACAGCACTGGTGAACACCAGCTCTGCCCATCTTCTGTTATGGACTCTGCTGACTTCAACATAAACACACTGTGGCTCCTTGTAAAATGTTTGCTGTGTTTCAGCTGTTACACTTACAAAATAAATCAAATATCTGTTCTTGGATGCTTTCCCTCTCTCTATACCAAACTGCTCTTTCAACTCGCTGTCCCTCAAGGATCCTATTTCAGTGTTAATATTTTATGCATTTAACCATTATAAATAAAGAATATAAACATGGAACAAGAATGCATTCTTGAAGGACAAAATAGCACTACAAACCCACTATTTTGCTCTGAATTTGGCAAATTATTTCTCAAGAGAATAAAAGGTGTACCTAAGGAAATGTCTGCCAGTCAAAAATTTAAATGAAAAACAGAACAAGAAAACATGCAATGTTTTAAATTTCTAACTTACTTTGAACAAAAAATACCTTGGGGAAGTGAAAGTAAGACTGGTATGTATCCATTAAAAGGTTCACATGTAACCTCTGATTTCTTTTGTTCAGAGGACTTTGAGATGATAGGAAGAAGATGTTAAAATGGGATTGCATCATCAGCCATGCAGGGAATGGGAGAGAAGCCAGTCACTGGATACACTTGTCTCATTTTTTGGGCAAGGTGTTTCAAGTACTCTGAAACTAGTAAATGTGATGCATTAAAAAGTCACAAAATTGCAACCACTGATATATTTGAAGATTTTATTCTGGATGCAAGAGGCTATCCAGGCAGTGTCACATTTCTTGGCAGAGAGATTCTGGAAATATATAAAAATAAAAAAACCCAAAAAAGCAGGAAAATAAAAGCTGCAGAAAATATGCAGAACACTTTATGTACTAGGTGGGAGAGAGACTGTAGAGAGAACCAATAGAGAAAGGTCTGTGATGCCTCTTCTCTTCCTTTCCTGTGACCTAACCAAAGGTCTTGGCCATCTGGTGGAAAACTTCCAGCTCTTTGGAGGCATGACAGAGCCAGACTTTTAGTCCAGGTCTAGTGCCAGTGTAAGATATTAATCATAGAAACATGAAATCATTGAGGTTGGAAAAGACCTCCAAGATCATCTAGTCCAATATCTTCTGGTGCTTCACTGGGCCTATTGCACTTCTTCCCTCCGTCATTTCACAGATGCTGAAGTCCCCATCAAGAAGGTGAGCAGCCAGTACTAACAACCAATTCCGTATTCCAGAGAATGTCAGCATTTCTAACTTGCCATAGACTGGTTTTTGCAAGGGAAGAAAAAATCCTTTTATATTATGAACTATGAATAACAAAGTCCTACCTAGGACACAGTAACTAGTACTAAAGCTGGATGGAGACCTTAATTTTGCATTATAAATTGGTACAAATGATGCCGTTTATGGCACTCTGTCAGGTTTCAACAGGAGGCCTACAAATGCCACTAAGCAATTAATAAAATCTCTGTTCTCAAATACATTTTACAGAGAGAAGTACTTTGCACTTTTTGAACTTCCAGGCTGATGGGCTAAGCACAAAATTGGTACAGGCTTTTTTAACTGGATAATCCAGTACTTGGCTGAGCAAATGACAAGCCAGATGCAGAGTGGATGGTCTCCCTCGAGGTTTAGAGAAGTGGAGAAACAACAAAATCCACAGGACATTTCTAATGAATCACACCCTTGTTCTCCTCCACAAAGGAGGAGGGAAAAAAACCATGGTGACACGTAAAACACATGGCAACAAATTGGCAGCAACTTCTACAAAACAGGAATATGAACTACATGGCATGTAGATAAAAGAGAATGCATCTGCAAAACATGTGAGGAAAATTGTGAATATAATTCTAGCAATTATGATTATAGCGTTGTATACGCTACTGCACTTAATTACAATTCTCCATTCTTTTCATGCTATGGAAATGGACTAAATGGACGACAAAATATATCTCAAAAGACAAGCAATCTGTGGCATGAATAGGAACCTCCTTTATCTTAATACAATGAGGCCCACATTTTACAAACATGGCAGCATCTCTGTGAGAATTTTGATTACAAAATGAACATCGTGATAAAAATTAGCAGCCTTTATTTTTTCATCTGAGAACATGAATAGGATTATTAGGATTATTAAGAAGAGTTGGATTGTTTTGTTACTTTTTTAGAAGTAGTTTCCCTTAGGAGTTACATTAAAATTATAATCTTTCCTTTATTAAAAAATCCAATGTTACTTTATTGAAAGGGGAAGAGGTCAGCTTCAAAAAAAATTCTCTTCATTTATGTGCTTAACACTTCCCTTCTTTTTCTCTATTGGAATGAGAAGATGTGCAGGTTTCATAGTACACACATACTAGATTAAAAGTTAAAACATGGTCACAATAATTCATCTTAAACTATGAACCAGAATGGTTCACCTGTGTGGATCTGTGAAATATTTGGCAAATAATGAATTCTGTTTAGGAACACTGGTCTAGAAGGGAGGCCTCGGGGAGCTGAATTAATATGCAGGGAGTTTTTTGGTATGCAGTTAAAAGTGTACACTCATGTTTTAAGTGTTGCTTTCAGGCAGTTTTCAGATGTTCCACTGGTTTAAATGAGCCAGGGGGAAATTACAGGATCTGGAGAACTAAGTCACCATGCCTCTTGAGAGGGGAAGTCTTACAAAAGAATGGCGTGGTACAACATAAGGTTTTTTAAGTGGCCCAAATTTGGGACAAAGGTATTGTTTGGAATAGTAAAATTCTGTGTTACGCTATCGTCTGTGGAGATGCACTGATAAATCTTGACAGTAAATCTTGACCCCATCATGTATGCTGAAGAGTTCATTCATTTTATAGGGTTTTTTTTGGTGAGTGTTTAAGAGTTCAATGAGTTGGATAACTTGCCTCTAAAAACTCAGAAATTCTGTTTAAATGTTCACAGATGAAGACTTTGCTGCATGGGAATGCTGGGACTTGCCATAATGGCGGTTCTCAGACCTCCTACCCAGGAACACAAAGGAGAGAAAAGAAACCAAGCCAGAGATAAGCACATAAGCCTGCTTATTATGACATCTATATGGTTGTCATTATTATTTCCTTTCTGCTCAGAAAGGCTTTTGAAGGTTGGAGGGAGAGTTATTTGCTATCTAGTGAACCTTTTTTCAGGATTCATTGTGAAACCGCACACTTGCCTCCCACCAAAAGAAGCTTAAATTAATCAGAGTTCATTGAGCTCTGTAGAAGTCTTAGAGGCCATGCACAGCTGGGATCATGCTCTTCGAAGCACAACATGTAAGAGTAACAAAACCAGGAAGGAACAGGCAGTGTCCCAGTTCTGCTGAAGCCTGTGAGGCTTGTGAGCACCCATGCCTAGCCATCTACCGTTCAAACACATCTGCTCAGCTGTGCCTTCCCAGCAAAATCTCTGTATAGGCTGCGTCTGACTTGGTAAAAACTGGGTTGAGTTTATTTCTTAAACATTTTTCATTGTCAGTTCAAATTCTAGATTGTCTGTAGAGTTCAGGTGGAATTCTCTAGTTTTCCACCATCTGCTCTAATTCATTGGTAAAGCTGGTGCTGCGGTATACGATGTAAGGTAGCACATAAGCAGCTCTTTTTCTCCTGATTGAATTCAAGCTAATTTAGATAATTGCAAATGTCCAATATTTACACTGGAGAATTAATTAATATTTGGACTTCCCACAAGCCACTTGCCATTAATTTTCCAGTGTTTTCTTTTTCTGTTTTTCAACCACTCCTTATCGCTGCATTCTGTCCAAAAGCTGGCATTCCTAGTTGGGGTCATCTAGCTGTGCATTTCTTTCACCCCCTACTGCCTTCCACAGAGGCTTTGTCTAGACTTTGAAACACAAGCTAACTGAGATTGATTTATCCCAGTCTGGACAAGCTGTACAGCTCTCAATCTCAAATTTGATGTCTTCCCATCTATATTCTCTTGGATTCATCATAACCCTTTTCCCATGACCAAGATATCCATGTTTTAGTACTAAATATTAGGACTCCAGAACCCACCACACCTTTGAAACTGTTTGATTAAATTTGTATTTCATCAAAAGTCTGCAAAGGACTTTGTATTGCTTTTTAAGGCTTTTTATTTTTGCCTGTGTTAATATTTTTCTTCAGGAAGGGAAAATTCTACCTCTGCAGTATTTAGTCCTTGATAATGAACAGAAGATGATGCCTTTTTTTTTTTTTTTTTGTCATGGACAGCCGTACCTAGGAAAAAGCTGACTCCTAAAAATTTACTTTGAACATATATAATCAGATAAGAATAATTTAATTAAAGTCCATTTTAAAATCTAATATTTATTATTAGTTTGTGTATTTCCTAATTGTTTTATGGGCATTTATTTTTATGGCAAGATTCCAATCATTACAAATCCACGGAACTTGATACATATACCAGCAAAGAAATGCATTTGCAACTTTGTTTGAAGAGGAAATCGTCAGAAATGTCAGAGCATAATATTTCACAACAGAGAAAAAATAACCTTGCTTTTAATGATGTGGTTCTTCTCTTCCTTGTTAATATATTAAAAAATACATTGCCAATTTTGGAGGGCAAAAGGGGAAAGGGGCCTGCACTTAGAAAGTGTAGGACTGTGTAATGTCACTAATGCCAAGAGATTAAAAAATTAAATCAATATATCAGTGTTCACCCAATGCATTGTCTTTTCCAATTTTTCCTGTAAACACCAGAAATAGATTCTGACCTCAGCCAAATCTTGATGCTGGAAATACTATCCTTACCCAAAAGAAAACTAATTTAACTTATTTTTAATGAATAGCAGTTTATAAAATGAGACTCTTGAATGCAAACATTTTTCTAGAGACTCTCTGGGACTACTCTGTGCACTTAATTAGGTAGTATCCTTATGTCTGAATTAATGACTTAAATATGTAGAGCCCTTACAGATACAGTAATGTCAACTAAAAAGGAATATCCCAGAGAATATGAAATATTAATTCCATTAGTTCTGATTTATGGAGAGCTCCCGATATCTCGATTGCAGTCTTGCATTGATTTTAAGAGGGGGGGAATGTCAGAAAGAAACATTTCCTGCTGTTTTCTGGTTAGAAGTTAAATGTAACAAACACAAATACCGCTTAAACAGCTTTAAATTTAAATTTCTAGTCTGAAAGTCAAAAACACAGGCAATGGGAAAATAACAATGCTACAGTGACCTCGGGAATTCAGCCCAAGGTGAATCAATTTTATTGTAAAGATCATGCTTTTAATCCACCTCTACCTGAGTGCCAGATGGTCAAACCAGAGAATCAACACATTAAGCAGATGGACTTGGTGTCTGATTCCCAATTACTAGAGTTGCTTCATGTGGAAGGTTACTTCTACTGATCAGAGAAAATTTTTTGTCCCCAGATGGCAGCAAAAAATTGCTCACTCTCTTAGTATTAAAGGTTCCCAATTATCGTTCAAAGTTAGGCGGTAGCATTAAAGATTTCATCCAAGGCTCATGGAAGGTATCTGTTGAGGTTGGTAGGTTTGGATCTAACTTTAAAAGTGGCTGATAAAAACTTAGGGACAGGAAGTTGTTAAGGTATGCAAGCCAGGTGATTAAGCTCTGCCCTAGGTTGAGCAAGAAAAAAGCCACTGGATGTGACACAGAAGCCATGGGATGCAACAAATTACTCTGTGAGACTCTGGCCAAAGCTTGCAGGGATAGATGGATTCTGTGGGTGTTTAAGGAGTAAGATCAGATGCAGCCAAAACCCACAAATACATAGACAAGGGTGCTTAGGAGCTTTCGGGGAGCAGAGTCTTGCCAGGGCTACACATAGTGCATTCACAGCAGCAGCAGTAAGACTGATTTGGGCTGAGATTACATGAGCAACTATAGAAGAAATACAATATTTGAGTTCAGATTTGACAAAACTGGGGCCAATAGAGAGAAACAATTGGGTACAGATTGTTTATTTGTGAAGAGACAAAAGCAGTGAAAGAACCAGCATGCTAAAATAGAAAAACGGTGGAAAATGGAGTGGGAATGAACTTGAAGCCTGACCAGCTGGAGAGGAAAGCACAGGACAGGGCCATCAATGCTACTGAAGTCCACGTGACATTACACTGCTTCTGTTTCTGCAGGTGTTGTTGAAGGTATGGTTTCCTGTTCGTACACGATGTGTGCATGGGGTCACATATTCAGCCTTGCTCATGGATGGACCCCAAAATGGAAAAAACAGCAGCCTTACATCCAGCAGTCCAGGAAAGGAAAAATCCTCAGGTCTCAAGGTCTAGCAGATGTGTTTTTCTTTTAACAAAAAGTGTCAAAATTATTTAAAATAATCCTAGTAGATAATATGGGACAATAGAGCTCAAAACAATAGAGCCTCTATGAAAAGCAATAAAGCTCCATTAAACCTTGTTCAGGCTGCTACAGACAGTCATGCATTAGTTAGCAGCTGTACATAACTATTTAGTCAAAGTATCTATTTCAGTGACAATTCCCCATCAAAGGGATAAATGGAAGCATTGTTTGATGGATTCAACAAGTTGGCTCTGTAGAAATCTGTACATCCAGAGGTTAGAAGCGGGCATTGTTCCGACTGGAGCTCATGCTTTCCCAAAGCTGATACACTCGAACTGGGTTCCAGACTCCCTCCCCCCATCTCATGTGCTCATGACATTTGCATTAACTGGCAGCCCGGAGATGAGACACTATTAATCTTGATATCCAGATATAAATAAATGAATGGATGAATGAATGAATGAATGAATATTACACATATATAAAATTTATATGCATATACATAAACTCACTATGTATTCTTTTTGGGCCAAACCAAAATGCACACTTTCTTACCAAGTAATGTGTATTTCCTTTGCAAATAGCATTCAGGCCAATAAAAAACATTTGAATTAACTCAAAATTGTATTGTTTATTTTAGCATTTTTCCTCCATTTCAAATGCCGTCACTGTTTTGAAATGATCAATTTCTGAACTAGAATTCCAGTTGGAAGACAAAGAAACTAGAATTGAAATAATCATCAGTCTTTGTAATTTTTAAAGGTTTTGCTCTTCAGGTTTTTGACTATGGTCATTCATAGAATAGAATCAAAGAACCATATAGGTTGGAAAAGACCTCCAAG
This sequence comes from Ifrita kowaldi, assembly GCA_013398055.1. Lineage (NCBI taxonomy): Eukaryota > Metazoa > Chordata > Aves > Passeriformes > Cinclosomatidae > Ifrita > Ifrita kowaldi. The sequence continues at coordinate 492,987 of VZRS01005769.1, read as the reverse complement.
ACATTTAGTCCAACAATTACCAATTCCCTCAAACTGTGGATCTTGTGAATAGTCTAAGTCCCTCACAGATTATCACTCCCCACTCCCAAATCTCTCTCTAACTTCAAAAAAACCATTCCCTGTACCACCTGTTTATCTGCAATTATCTGCTGGGCACCAAAGACGGAAACTTCCACGGAGTGCAGATTACTTAACATTAGGCAGATGCACAATACACTATACATCATGTTTCGGGTGTTTTTATAAATAGCAATGAAATTTTACTCCCCAGACCAACTGCTAAACCTGGTCCAGTTGTAATTAAATCTAGCCTTTTGTTGGTAAAATAGATCAGGTTTCCAAACTATACCAGCTTCAATGACTGATATTTCTGTTCAATGACTAGGTTTAGACAGACAGGAACTTCTGTTCGTCCTTGTCCTGAGGGACTGCTTTAGTTTCGTAAAAATATGACCTTTGAAAGAAAAGGATAAAATAACCTTTTTTTTTTGCCAGAAAAGGCTGGTGAAAGCCATTTCCCCTGTGTAAATAAAGGGAAAAGACCAAGATATTTAGCTCTTTTGAGGAACAGTTTGTATCTGTTTCAGGTGCATCTGCCAGCAGAAATAATTTTAAATGCAAGCAGTTTCCATCTTTGACAGTGATATTTGTTATAAAATGCTGTAGCCCAAAGAGGACAATAGCTTGGAAAATCTGAAAGGAAATTACAGTGATCAAGAATGGAAGAAAAGTTATTCTTTATTGCAAATGTGTATTTTCTGTGGCTAAATATCCTCTTGAAATTGTCTTGGCTCAGTAGCCAGTGTCCATTTGTTTGTATTAAAAAAGAGGTAATAACTTAAATAGTAATGATAACATTATTCTTCTTTAAATTTAAACTCCTTCAGTAGAAATAATGAAGACTTTTCCTGCACAGAATAGCTGCCTGGGCAGGCAGTGAGGGTACAGGGCGATGCTAGAGCTGCATGACAGGGATGGCATTGCTTTGCAGATTTACTGCACTGCAGGATAAGCAGATAGAGCAGAAATGCAAACGGCTGTGTAGGTGAGCAGGTGAGACGTGACATTGACCAGACACTTTAAAGATAGTTTACAAAAAGAGACAGGATTGGTATGACCTTCTCCTGACTCTCATGCTATTTATTCTGTAATGACGGGTTAATGATTCTCTATAGCAACCACCCCAGATTGGTTCAGGAATATCCGTGGCTCCCAAGAGACTCACTTGAAACAACCCCTCTCTTTATGTAATCATTCATGTTATCTCAGAGCAGTGTAAGACTATGAGGTAGGCTATAGAATAAATATGATAGGAACTTTATTGCTTATGTCTTCATGCCCAGGAAAACCTGACTTCTTGGGGTGCGGAAGAAGCAGCACTGGGGCGGTAAAGGAGATCAAGAGCTGACAAGCAAAGGAAGGGGAGGCAGAGAGAATAAAAGGTGTGTGGCAAATGGAGATGTTTATAGTGGCTTTATGGTCTCCTGCTTCAGGGGGTAATTTTCTCTATGAGTCTGTAAAGTGTCTTTGATGAGTCCCAGAGTCAGCCAGGACTTAAAGCTGAGCCTGTCAACACCTCCTTCTTAAACAGAGGGCCCCAAAAACACCAAAGGGGCTGGACAAATCTAGACCTAACTTTCATAAGAATATGAAGGTGGCTGTCAAACTTTGCAAAACAGAGAAGCCACAAAACTTGTTTAGTAAAATACAAAGGAATTTGAAAAAAACCTCTCTGTTGATCTGTCCCATAGAGAGGCCCCTTTCTTCCCACCTTCCCTCTACAAGCTGTGGGTTAAGAGCCTTCTTGTTCTCTTCATCATTCTGACCCCTGGTTCTGTGTTTGCCCCAGTGTCTCCCAGTGCATGCAGAAGCCCACTTCTCTCCTGGTTTGCCCCATCCTGCTCTATTGTTCTCCTGGAAGATATAACCTTTCACCAGTCTGGAATACAGCATCCTCATCTCCTGCTTCTCAACCACGTTCAGTGAAAGGACATAACAGACGCTGAATACTGATCCCAGAATCTTCTGCACCTCTGCCTGGGCTGCAGGGAATTCCCAGCTGGGTGCTGGGCAAAGGGTGCCGCCCATCCATCATATGAGTGCTCTCCACATGAAAGACATGACACAAGGAGCCCTGACCCCCACAGAGGAGGGGCTGGAGTCCAGCTGGGTTGTGCTGCACAGCAGACATATCACCCAAGGCCTATGTGCAGGTAACCAAACCCTGCCCTTCTCTCCATGATTAAATAAGATGAATACAGCATTTTCTTTCCCTGCATTTGCTCTACTCAGTTGATTACAGTTGAAATAAAAAGCCTCTGGATTTTATTTTCTTGATAATTTTCATGCTTTTTTCTGAGTGTTAACACATTTTGAAAAATTGCTGTTGCAGAACATGCCCAGAGGTGTGACCATCTCTATGTATTTTAATTTCTCCCTTTGTAATGCAGGCAAGACTTCTCCAGTTGTATACTCTACCTCCGTACTTAGAATAGAACAGTGGTTTGTAGAGAAGAAGCTGTATATATAAACCCCAATACTTTATTTTAGAAGGCATTCATGAAAGTGCTGTGGAAGTATTAAGCACAAATAATTTACAAGAACACGTGCACATAAAATCAAAAAAGGATTAGAAATCTATATTGTCCTATATTGTCTCAAGTACTGTAACAAAATGAAAATTCCAAAATTTTAATTTTCTGGACCAAGGTATTTGGCAGCACTGATTCTCCTACACCAAGAAATCTCTTACTACAGGAGCAAAGGCTATCAGCACTGAATTGTGAGAGACAGTTTGGTTATTTGTCCAAATTTGAACATATATATATATATATATATACATGGGCATATTCAAAGCATTCACTGCTTTGAATATGCCCCAGCCAGAAGAAATTACTGAATTCATTGTTATTAGGGTAGATTTTCTGTCTATCACAGGCCACAAAATGTCACCTAATGCACTTCTTATGGTCATCCATATGTTGGTTGGGACAAATATGATCCAAATACAGCCCACTGCATGTGGGGAGAGAAGGACAACTTTATCTTCCTTGTCTCTATCTGATGTCCAAAGCACATGCTAATACTGTTGCTGTATTGCAGTTACTATAATACTTGTAAGGACACAATTCCTTGGTTTGACCCCTGCACTTAAAGGACTCACTGAGGATGCTCTGAAAGCCTACATTTCTGTGGACACAGCATATAGATTAGTCCACGAAAATTCTCAAATGCCTCTCTCAGAATCTTTGTGTATGAACAATCAGCCATAAGACAAGAGCACAAGTGAGAGTGAATTTTATATGACAAGTAAAGTAAGACTGCAAGTTGCTTGTATGGTGGTACAAAATCCTTATCATATATTATTTTTTTTGAATTTCAAGCCTTTCCTCAAAAGAAGAGACATCAGCAACAAAACACAGTTTAATGTCACATGGAGGAACTGTATAAGAACAATTAGAAAGACCATCACTTCCTTTCATATTCATGGGCATGCTCCAAGCTCTGAAACAGCTTGGAGGTAGACAGAGGGGCTGTAGCTGCCCAGGCTCTGTGGCTTGTATATAAATATTGAGATTATCACATCTTAGAGTTTCTTCTCCCCACCCTGTGTGAATTTACACTTCTCATCATTCAGTTCATAAATTTTCTTGTTGATAAGGATGCTGTTACAGCGCTGGATTGGAAAGAGGGGAAAGAATTCAATTTTCCTAAATACTGAAGTGGTGCTTTAGACATGCCAGGTTATCCAAAACATTCCCATGGTGGGGGTAGATATGACTGAGCAACTTCTGGAACAGCAACTCAAAACCAAATGGGATATCCCAGGGAATCTTCTACAATGCTAGACAACTTAGTTTAAACAACAGAAGCCCATCCTGTGGCACATGAGTGAGAAAGATGCAAAATAATTTATCAGGGATGCCTCAAATGCTGCACCACTTTTGGCCAGCTGCAAAACTCTCTTTAGCACAAGAAGTAACTTAACACAGTTTTTTGGAACGTATTTGATACAGAAAATATATGATTTGTTTTTCCTTTTATTGTCAATAATCGCATCTGGAAAATAAAACTGAAATATATTCTTCATGGAAGGAGACACCCTTCTGCCAGTAGGTGAGTCAGCATGTTTAAGAATTAATTTTTCCTCTGAAGGGTGTCAAGGGTGACAATGTCACCAAACAAAATGCTGCAGGCAATACCAACAGTGAAATTCTGTGAATTTAACACTTAGTTTCACCAAAGCTTACTTAAAGAAATAAGATTGGATTTAGGAGGCTAAATCATGCATTTCTTCTTCTCAGAGTGACGACTCTTTCAAAGAGTACTGGAGCACTTCATTCATTCTTGAGTCTGTGTATTTCAGACAAAGTTCCTGCCTTTCTTTTCTTTCAATTGAATGGGTTAATTTTGGTCACTCTCCCTCCTCTCCATCCTTTCAATGTGTCCCAGGAATACATCCCAGTAATTCCAGAAAAAAATATCGCCCAAGCAAATATTTTTTTCAGAAACATAATAGAGAATAAAGCAGGGAGGCAGGAGTGCTTCACTGATATTAAAACCAAAACCTATGAAAATTGATTAAATGGCTGATTAGAGCTTTTCTGAAATTGGTGACAACTACAGAGTTTGCCTGGTAAATAGTAGGACACCTGCACCATCTGAGGACAACAGGCACAGCAATAAGCCATTAATAGATAGATTGGTGGTAGTTGCATTAAAGATTTTGTTGTTGTTATTAAAGAGGTTTTTTACAAATTGTCCTCTGTGAATATATAAATACAAGTAAAATGAAATGTTTCTTACAGAAAACTTGTCTTCATTTTGCAACTTGATTAATTATATTTTCATAATGGGCCAACATAGAACAGCAACTTTTCACTTTATTTTTAATACACAGAATGGCCAAATAATCAACATTACAACACAACTACAGCATAGGTACTGTGCAGTTGACCTGTATATGCACAGAAATTAAATTTATAGAATTACAGAATGTTTTGGGTTGGAAGGGACCTTAAGAATCATCAATTTCCAACTGTTTTGCCGTGGACAGGGACACCTTCCACTAGACCAGGTTCCTCAGAGTCCTATCCAACTTGTCTTTGAACACTTCCAGGGATGTGACAGCCACATCTTTTCTGGAGTATCTGTACTAGTACCTCACCACCCTCATAGTGAAGAATTTCTTCCTAATATCTAATCCAAATCTACCCTCTTTCAGTTTGAAGCCGTTCTCCCTTGTCCTGTCACTATATGCCCTTATGACATATGACATGATTTTTATGTCAGACATGGCATTTTTCCACCTTTCTCAGGTGCAGAATATAATCCTTTGTAAGAATAATCTACAGATATAATATATAGATTTTACACGTACTACTTTTAGAGACTTATGTCTGTACATCACATGGGCTGTATAGCCAATAGTGCTAGGTGCAACCACAAGCTACTGCATCATATTTTAATTTATGGGCAGAACAGTGGCATGTGTGGGTTAGCAAGTAATGTCATCAGCAGTGTGAAGGTAGTTTTGATACAGAGCCATTAAGAACTAAATAATAATGGCAAATAATTTCATTTTAGTTGGTACTTAGTAACAGCTCACCTGTGCTAAGCAAAGTTTGAATAGGTGACCCTGAAGCATGAGACTTATTTTTGGTCTGTCCTAAATCCATCCTGCTCAGAAACTGGGAACATTTCCTTGTACAAATTTTTGTTCCCATTGCCAAATTGCTAAATGTCCATCTGCAACTTTTCCACAGTATAAAATCACCTAATTACTACTGAATAAGAAATCACTACCCTTGGAGGTTAATGAGATGTTTTACAGACCACAATTGCAGGGTGTTCATTTCTATAGGAAGATAGAAAGCACTGTAAAAAAATATAAAATTTTACTTCACATATAGTGAACAACTTTGTTTGGGTGTTTGAAGATGAAAGGCTGAGACTGCTGTTGTCTGCGTCCGTCTGTGGTGTGTCTGTCACCTTAGCTGGTCACTGAAGATAATTTTTTTCTCACTGGAGAGAGATATTTCTTTGCTGTGATTCATCTGACCTTTTCTGGATGTGTGTGATGAGTTGAATTGCACCTTGGAGTGTCCAAATTCTGTGAAATGAGCCCGGTGTCACCAGGCAGTGCATACACCTGCACTCTGAGTGTCTGCCTCAAATGTGAATTCCTCCCTCTACAGTAACTTAATTTGCTGGTGGCCCTGTTCCTTAATACACTATGGGGTCTTGAGTGCCCCAGCTGACCCCAGACTACCATAACAGCTAGATTTGTCTGGTGATAAAGAGGACTAGGTCTTCTCTTATTTCCTTTTCGTCATCATTTATGGTCAGATTTGTATGCTTATTTTTTCCCCTTTGTTTTATTTCACCTGGTGTTTTCAGAGGTGAGAACTGCGTATCCTACACCAAAATTTGAGATGAAGATTTCAAAAATACATTTAGTAAATGATTTGCTGGGTTTTTTGAAACTTCACTTTCCCAAGAGTAAAGCTCTGGATTCAAAGTGGGAAGATGTGGGTGCATATCGCTCGAGCTTTCCTTTGCCTGATGGGAATTTCAGCACAGTGGAAGGAGACGTGTCCTTTTTTCTTGGTTCTGCAGTAAGCGCACCAGAAACAAAAGGAAAAACGGAAGCCTGGAGGCAATGCTGCTTGAATACTGCAACGTATCTAGGTACAGATCTTAGAATTGGTGCTGAAATCTCTTCTAAATGGCCAGAGCCATTGACTTAAACACTCCCAGAAATGCTAGAGACGGTAGAATGACTGTAAAAACATTGAGTTTTGTCTTCTAAAGAATTTTATTCTGATTTATGAATTATGTGGCTTTAAAAGGCTTAAAATGACCATATTTTATTTTTAATTGAAAGTCTGTTGCTATATAGCAAGACTTATTTTTAGCATGCAAAAACAAGCAAAAAAAAAAAAAAAGACAAAAAAAATACACCTTATTTTAAGGGGTTATAGCCTCAAGCTAGAAAATTTTGGTTGAGAACTGGAGATATTTCATCCCAAAACAGCTTTTTGGAATTTTTCTCTTTACATATAGACTGGAATTTTCAATGGAAACATCTCTGGCTACATCTATTAATATTTTGGAGCACGGCTTTTGCTGGTTCCAAAGAGATCTGTCGCTTCTAAAACACTTGGGCCTCATCTCTGCAGCAAAAATCATGAAAACTTATCCAAATTACATAACTCTATGAATGTAATGTGATTTAAGTAAGCTAATTCATATACACATTGATTTCCTAATAATATGTATTTACATTGCTTCGTTAAACCATTAAAAATTAATTTGGAATTAATTTCCTGCAATCTCCCATGCAAACAAATTCTTACAGAAAGAGGTGATTACTTCTCTTTGAGTTGGCATGTAACTAATCTATCTGCCTAGATGTTTAGCATGCAGTCATTTATGACAGATTAGAAATCTTAAAAAGATACATGGACAAAAGCAGTGAAGATATGAGTTTTATCTGCCTGTGCTCTGCACAAAAAATACTATCCCAGTGCTTTCCATATTTCAGTAAATACTGGCTAAGCCCTATGGTGAGGTATCATGGCCGTGGGCCATCTCTGCCCACGCTCTAAGCTACAAAACTTGTAGAGTGTAAGTTTTCAATAAATGAATGCATGTGGCACTTGGTGCTGTGATTTGCTTGACATGGTGGTGTTCAGACAAAGGTCAGACTCCATGATCTTGGATGACTTTTCCAAACTTAACGACCTCATGGTTCTAAAGGTCATTTAGAGGAACTGGCGCAGGCCTACACTAAGTCTAGGGTGAGGGTGGTGAAGCACTGGCAGAGGTCGCCTGAAAAAGCTGTGGCTGCCCCATCTCTGGAAGTGTTTAAGGCCAGATTGGATGGGGCTTCCAGCAACCTGGTCTAGTGGAAAATGTCCCTGTCCATGGCTGAGGGGTTGGAACAAGATGATCTTAAAGGTCCCTTCCATACCAAATCATTTTATGATTACATGATTCTATGAACTGAGTACAAGTCATGGAAAACCCCTGGCTCTGCTGATGTATCCTTTTTCCTGTGACCACTTCTTTGCCCAACAGGACATGACCATGGAAACAGCATTGCTTACTCTTGCACCTGAGAAAGTATAATAATAACTTTCATTTCCTTTTGCTTCCCAGAACTGACATGTCCAAAAGGAAGGCAGGGCACCATTTCCCTCTTCGTCTGGAAAGTTGTGCCTGACAGACTGTAACAACAACTCAGCATTTCAAAAAGGTGGTGGTGCAAGCAGTATCTTGACTCCTCACCTTGAGTTCTCTGAATGGAAGATGATTACATTGTTAGACCTTCCTGTGCTGACTATTTTCTTTTTGCTGATAGGAGAAGCAGTCTTGGTGCTTCTGAGGACAAGCAGCAAACACCAGTTTCCTTCTCCTGTGTCATTGTTTCTCAGGCAAAAAGTGCAATTTTTTCATAATAGGTAATTTAGCTTCCTCATGGCCAAGAAGAATGAATGCATCAATGGATTGCTTTTCTAGGATTGCCCCTGCAAAGGTTTATGTAAGTACTGATTTGCAGCAGCCCTGAGCAGAGCAAGGTATAGCATCGTCAGAAACATCTGTTGATTTTGGAGCTTTGTGTTTTTGGTACCAGCAACTGGAGCAAGTGCAAGTGCATATGGCAGTGTGCCAACACCAGCAAATATCAAGTCAGGATAGCTGATGAGTAGGGTGAAGTGGTCATAAGCCAGTGGAGGTGTATATGTAACTGGGAGTGTGACAGCTGAGTGTGATGGGACCTGGCACAGTTTGCCCAGAGAAGCTGTGGATGCCCCATCCCTGCAAGTATTCAAGGATGGATTGGATGGGACTTTGCACAACTTGGTCTAGTGGAAGGTATCCCACGGCATGGGGATTGGAACTGAAGGAAGGTTCCTTCCAACCCAAGCCACTCTATGATTCCATGATTCTATGATTCCATGACATGGCTACTGGAGGGGCTGGGGGTACAGGCCAAATGCTGAAGAGACTGTAGCATTTGAGAGTTGACTGAGCTAACAATTTGTGCGTGTGTGTGTGACTCTAGAGCGGGGAAGGGGGAAACTGGTGATCCAGTGGCAGCTACTAGGCAGACCGAGTCCCCTTACTGAATGCATCTACATTGTATATACCTATATATAAAGATTTTTTGCACCTAATGAGCTTTCCATCTACCAGAGAACAGAATGAGGCCATTGCTGCTGTTTGTGTTCATGTAAACACTGAATTTGCCAGAATGTGCTGTTTCACATGACCAGGCATGGGCCTATTGGGGGAACATGCTCAGACTTACTCCTGGTTGGACCTGGGGACATGGAGGTCCTGCTCCTCACCTCAACTGGGCTATCAATTTCAGCAACCCCTGAAAGTCTGCACATAAATTTGGGTGAAACTACCCATCCACGGTGAACTTTTCAGGGGCTTCTCCCTTGTGTTGAACAAGTGATTCTCAAAGGCAGAATGAGTATTCTGTTTTCTCTGTGACTTTGACTGAAACAATGATGTTGGTTCTGAAGTTGCCTTTCCTTCCTACGAGATGTGTGCTCACAGGCAGCAGAGCAGAGAAGAAATGTCGAACATTTTTCAAGCTTTCAGAAACTGGCTTGAACACCACATCCTGTTCTCTTTGGCTTGCTATCCACTTGCAGTGTATCTCAAGTTTTTTTTACCCTCCATTGACTCTAATGGGTCCAAATTCCCTTGGCTCTGTTCTTTCCATATATCCTCCAGAGGACCTTTCTCATTCTGGATCAGTTCAGATCTACAGCTCAGTGTCCTATCTCCTTCAAACCGCTTCCAGACATGTAAAAGACAATTTTGGAACCCCTACCAGGCAGCCTCTTTGTCTGACAAGATCCTCTCAAAATCTTCTGCAAAGATCTACTTTCTTGCAAATCCTTTACCACTGAGCCTGCTGAAAAAGAAAAAACCCTCAAGAAATTGGACGTTGCTTATCAGGCTGACCAAGAAAGAAAATGTTTCCTTGTGTTGTCCTGTCTCCTTGCATGAGGCTGTTTTCTCTTGCCTTACACTTTACATACAAGCTCTGAGAGACAGAGACTGTCATTTTAATCTGTATTTTTTCAGTGCTTAGCACAATAGCTCATGACGAGGCCTCTAGGCATTGCAGTAATATAAACAGCAGTAACAAAATAAATATGATGGATATTCCTAAGGCGTGGCTTGAAAAAACTACCTGGTCACTTCACTTGTCTGGACCTTTATTCATTCAAGGTCAAGGAGGTGAAAGACCAGAGCTTTTTCAGTAAAATCTCTCAACCTTTCCTAACCCAAGTAATTTCTGCAAGTTCTTTTTATTGTTACTTGTCACATTACAGTTCCGCACAGTTAAAAAATATCGTAGAAGCTACAGTTATTATAGTTATTAACATTTTATGGCCTTGTTATTCATACCTTAAGCTCCTTAAAATGAAGTGGTGCATTTTAAGATAGCAACATGTATTTAATTGATTTCACTGTAAAAAGGTTGTCCTACTTCAGTGGTTTCCAGTCTTTTTCCTTGGGTTTTCCTTCTATTAATGATGACAATATCAATTTTATGTCTTTAAGAGAAGTGATACAAAGCAGTTACCATTTTCTTACTGTGCTACCTATCTGTTCTTGGTTTAATCATTTTTCCCTCTTTTGTAATCAAACACCATGGAAAGTTTTGCAGTGTTCTGAGCTATCTGTTCATGCATATATCTGTGTTTGCTTTGTAGTACAATGCCACGGGTTAATTGGCAGTGTAATTGTTCTTGAATTATGCACCTTTGCCACGGTGTAAGTACATATCCTTGGAGAGCTACCAGGAATTAGCTGATGTCCAATGAGAGAAATTTATCTTACCTAACTTTTAAATGTCTGTAGAGCAGATACTTGTATCTACACTGATTTCTTTAGATTCTACTTCCAGTTGCTGTAGAGAAACAGGACTGCTCACTTGAACAACCTCAGGAATATAGGGTTCCTTAAGATCAGCCTCCCTCTAGATATGCCCTGTTTTCTCCTTTGATTTTGTAGGAATCCTGGAGTAAAATAGTTGAGGAGATAATCCCACTTAGGTCTTCTGTGGTGGCAGCTTCTTTGTATGACAAAATTCCTCTCTGTCGAGACCCAAAGTCTAAATGTTTATCAAATATTTCCCTTAAATTTTGTCTATTTTCTCTACTAAGGGAGAGAGACCACCTTATTCTAAGCGCTTATACAGGATGCAAGCCCAGAAGTCTTTATTCACCACCAGGATTGTAATCTCACTGGAACATAAAACTAAACCATTCTGGTCACTCAAAAGTACAGAATAGCAGCTTCCTTATCTGTTCTGACTGAAAGAACTTCAGACACCTGCGCTTGGACAATGTAAGCTTATATTTCTATGAGATCAGGAAGGTCAAAACCAAAGAGAATGAAAAAAAAGCGTTGGCAATTGAATTACAGAGCAGTGATAAAGTCAAAGTAGTATGTGCTCACTTTATCTTTCCCAGACTGCATGAGTCATTACAATTTTGATACTTCAGTGTACTGGCAGAGATTGATGGAATAGGAAATGGCTACTCATATATTCATTTTCACAAAAGAGGGCAACAAGAAAGGAAAGCAGTATAAATGGAAACCCTTCTTTTCACACACCCATACACCCGGCACATTTCTGCTCTGTTGGTAGCTTCTACTGCGGACAAAGGCAGGAGCTGAACGTGGTGTGGCTGTTGCCGAACACTGAGACCAACAGAGGTGTATTGTAACTTGTGCAACACAGGTAGCAGGTCGGGACAGTGTCTAGAAGGTCATGTAGCACCTGCCTGTATGTTCCTGTTGATCTGAAACCCCCAAATATACTCAAAGACTTAAAAGACATGAATGTGTGGCATGGATATGGTTTAGTGGTGGACTTGGATTAATGTAATGATTTGGTACTGGATTAATGCTTGTATTCGATGATCTTAAAAACCTTTTCCAATCTAATCAATTCTATCATTCTGTGGTTCTAAATGCAGTATTTTTGCAATCTATAATGTACTGTATTATTCATACAGCTTTATTTTTTCAGAAAAAGTTAAATAATTTAACATTATTTTATCACTAGTTCTTTTTCTCTCAAAATAAAAAGAAATTTTTAACTCCAGCTGAAGTATTAGATATTTCCCTTGTTCTTCTTCAAGGGTATTGCATAAGCACATGTGGGTCAAAGAAGAGAGCTGCTAGGAAGAAAAGTGTCTGCCAAATGTTTTTGAGGAATGTATTAGCATTATTCAAATTCCTTTTAAAGAGCAGTCCTTCCCCCCACAGTTTCTTCTTGACAGGTGTCAGTTGATGAAGAGATGAGTGCGGGGGTGGGTGTTCTTATCTAAAAGGATTTTAAATAATGTTACTGACATTATTTGAATCAAAATTACTGCCTAAGTAATGTTATAAGGACTTTTGTCTTTTAAAGGGTATTCAATTATGTTACATTTCTCAGTAGCCCTACTTTCCTTGCTCCCTTCTTCCCCCTGTGTGAGACATGTGGATTTGCATTTTCCTGGGGTATAAGATGCCATAATGACACATGATGGGTCACTGTTATTAAACTGAACATTTCACAAACACTGGTCTGTGGAGAGACCAGTGAGCTTCAAGGGTCTGAAATGCTGACTTGGTTTGTTGTGAACCTGTGACAGTTCAGCAATTGTGTTGCTGTGGAGAGATCGGGGTCTTGAAACATTGGGTATGGGTGATTTGGTTTGCACTGTTTAAGAAGAGCTGAGAAATGACAGAGGATTCCTGGCAGAGAATTTTAAGCGAACTTAAGACCACCATGGTTATGCTCTGTGCCTTTCCTCTCCCTGCGTTTCTTTCTGATCTATAATTAAAAAAAAAAAAAAAAAAAGAAGTGGTTTTCAGCCTCTCTGAGGGGCCCTTTTTGAAGTAAAACTAATAGCATGTTTTTTTCCTTAAACTTGCCCTAAAATTAGAAATAATAAACCCATGATTCTTCCATTGAATTTATTTGTGCGTTTCTTTTGAGATGTCAGCCAAGAGACTAGAATAGCTTTATTACAGAGTGGCAGATGATATGTTTGAGGGAAATTCTACATTTTAATAACTGTCCAAAACTAGATGCTGTTGTTGATAAACACAAGAATTGTGTTCTACTCAATTCTGTACAAGGAATAACACGTGAAATGGGGAAAGTAAGAATAAGATTCCTTTGACTTCTATGTCTTATTCTGCTGGTAACTCATTATAGAATAGACCATCACAGAAAAGTTTAGGTTTCGTTTCCACGGCATCTGTAAATTGATGCAGCAGTGTTAGTAGTAGAGGTGCTTGGAGGAAGACCTCAAGGTAAGATCAAAACGTTTTTTCTAATAAGGGTTTCCAAAACCTGAAATGCTGTGGAACTGGGAGCATTTTTCAGAAATTATTCATGTCCTGTATATAGAAGGGAAATTAAAAAAAAAGACATTGTATAGTCCCTAATGGAAAAAGTATAGGGTTTGCTAGATAATACCTATCAATTTATATGCAAAGTATAAAGTCATATAACTATGATGGCTCCTGATTGAAAACAATTGTTTGCTGAATATTTGAGAAATGTTGGTATAAGTAAATGTAACTTAAAAAAAATTAAGGTAAAAGTTAAATAAAATTCTTCTTCAATAACAAAAATTCAGAGAAACAGTGAAAACCTAAGATGCTAAAGAAACCCCAAAACCTAAAAAAGTCCCAACTTTGTATAAGTTGGATCACTAAAGTAAATTTTCTAGATATGTAGAAGGATCCTTCAGCCCCCAAAGAAGGCATTCTATTCATTGTGTATTTCTTTGTTCTATATTGAATGAATCTGTGAGAAAAACAATCTATTAGTACACTTTCTCTTCCATAAGCTGAATTTATTGGAGGTTTAGAGAGGCTGTTCAATGTGATTATGTTATTAGCAATATGCTGGCTGACTGCATAAACAGATCAAAAATTATTTCTGCATGCTTTGTGTGATTTAGAGATTTCATTTTTAATACATATGCAAATATTTATCATGTAAATGTGGGGGAAAAAAGGTTCCTAGATCTGCTGTGATTTTCTATTAGACAAATAACCACCTAGGCAGGTAAATATGCTATGGCATGGCCAAGGAAGGCAGGCAGTGAACATAGCAAACAGCAGAATCTGGAAATTTGTGTTCACAAGAAGCAGACCTAATGCCTCTCTTTCTTCTTTTTCTCCACAAAGGTCCATAGAGGATAGTCTCCTAGTCTCTAGGTGACTGAGAAAGCTGAGATGATCCCAATTTTCTCTAAAATGTAGAATTATTTTGAAGGATTTTACTTCATCTTTTCATCCTCACAAATGACTGTTTATATAGTGTTCTATCTTTGTGAGGTTCTCTTCAGATACGATGGAAATGACATTATCTCTGTCTCAATCAAGAATAATAACAAGATATGAAGGAAAGTGGGAGGGAAAAAGGTTTATAACAAGTAAAGGTAGTTGGCTGGCAATTGCATATAAATTTCGGAACATAAACTTAGCATCCAGGCAGAGAGGAAAAGACGAGTAGCTTAAGTGCTAAAAGAGACATTTGAAAGTGAGGGAAGTAACCCCCAACTCAACAGAAAAGAGTGCACTACAAAAATGCTTGTGAAAAAAAGTGGAAGACTCAGGATTGTGAGTTTCTAATAGTCTGCACATTTTAGTAGGCCCCAAGATTGCCAAAAGACTAGGATAAAAGGTGGGACTTCAGATCCCTAGGTCCTTCCCTTATATTTTTCTCCACTCCACTGCTTATGTTTACTTGTCTTGGTTGATAACTAGTGCCTGCAAATGCAAAAGATGGGCAGCAAGTCAATAGTGTCTAAGCTGTGAGTCTGTAATAATTTATACATTTTTGATCCCAGCAGATCCCAAAGAATACAAGGAAATAAAAGGCTTTTCTCTGGGAGCTGTCACAACACGAGGGACCTATATGAATCTCTCCTCCACTCTGTCTTCCTTCAGAGCAAGCTGCTAGCAAGAGATCAGCAGATTAAAGGTTTGGCTTCCATTCAGCGTAAATTTGGAAGAAAAGCTTAGGGATACATAACAGAGAGAAATCTCTTTGGTTACTCCAGTTCTTTGCACACTCTAACTCACAGAATCTCTTTTCTGAACATAAGCTAGATCATGAAACTGGCTCAGAGGTCATTTCTTCCCTACTCTTCTGGGTCTAGATTTTTTCTTGTATTTGTTTTGGTTGGTTGGTTGGTTGGTTTTTTATAGTTGCTAATTCAACCACGGTTATGTCCAATTTATGACCGTTGTAACTTGTGGTTCTAGTTCTCTGATATTTTCCCATTCAGTGTATATATAAAGAGGATTCATGAACTGGTCTCTTGCTTTAATAGAAATTCCTCATTTTCTAGACATTCCCAGTTGACCTCTTGTACATCAGACTATGCACATGCTCCTGCTCTAGTTCATATTTGCAGGTGATGCCTTTTGAAGACTTTTTCTGTAGCACCAACACTTTGCTACTATTTCAACACATACCTTCCTGTAAGTATCATATTATTCATCCTGTTTCTTGCTCTTCCAGCACCTAAGAATCTTTTCCTCACTTTTCCACAGAAGTGTGCAGTTATAGTGACATGTGCATTTTTCACCTCTACAGTGCACTGCTGTTTTTCACTGCATATATTGCTGAATGGAAGAAAAGAATGTACAGTCTCAGCTAGTTACTGACCTCCCCCATGTATCAAGATGAGCCATAAACATATCTGTTGCTCCCTTGGCTGTTGGTGAACTCTGCTCTTCAAAGCAATTCATACATAAGGCTTCAAATACCTTAGAGATTTCCCTTCAGGTGCCTCAGCAACTGCTGGAATAATTTCTAACTATTTAAGCATAAGTCATACAGCAGGCCAAAAAAAAATCCTTTCATTGGAGATGAACAGGTTGACTGCACTTCCTGAAAACATCAGCACTCGATTGAACTACTTCATGACTGACTGCACCAAGAGGTTTCCTGGCTCGATTAAAATCTTCCGTAATAAACGGAATGGAATTTGTGACTACTATCTCCACATAAAAATTATTTTATCTGGAAGAGAACTTTACCCACCAATTAACTGCTAAACACTGATATATTCTAATGATGTAACCACCTCAAAGAGAAGTACAATGTACACTCTGCTCACTAGAGTATCAATCACAGAATTTTTGCTTTTCAGATCAGTGCCTTTTATCTTAAGCAGGAAGAACATGAGTATTATTGTAGTTCATGACATTTTCAGGGATGTCCAAAGTGAATATTTTTTAAAATCAAAATAAAGCTTCTCTGGAGTCCAGTTGGTGTTTATTAAGCTCTTCCGCTAAAAAAAAAAAGGCTTGGACCTTTTCTTGTGTTAACAAGATGAAAATGAATGAAGATACATAGCCAAGCAGGAAGCAAAGGAAAAAGGAATTAAGAAATTCTCATATTAAAAGAAATACTTTTTTTAAAAGATTTTTTCCTTTCTTATTAAACCAATAAAATCTCTGTAAACTAAGGTCTCACAGGGTGATATCCAGAGGGAGTTTCAGGGAATTTTTAACAAAGTGCTGTATATGTTCTTTGATTATACCTAACAAAAGATGGAAAAGTAAATAACTGATTGGTAATCATCATGTGGAGCTCACTGCCACAAAACAGCCTAGCCAAGCACTTAGCAGGATTCCCAAGGACGTGCACTGTGCTGCAACATGCAGTGGTGGAAGAGTCAACTAGTGTGCACAGGTGTTTGCAAGAATGCTGCCTACAACCCAACAAAAAAATTGAAAGATAAGGGCATTTTTTTCCTACTTCACAGTGCAGGAACAGCAAGGAGAGACCCAGAGGCGGTGTGTGCACGTCTCAATGCACACAGGTGGGAATTAAGGGACTGCAGGTACCAGTGGGGGTACCCACATACAGTGGTACAGCCAGCACATCTCCAACAGGAAGGTTTTGAAAATGGGGAAAACCGCTCTGAGGAGAAGGATGTGTGCTTGTAACTACCATGGCCTGGGAGAAATTGTGTGCACTCAACCCAGGGAACTTGGTGAAGGTGTTTAAAAGACAGGTAGATGTGGTGCTTAGGGACATGGTTTAGTGGTGGACTTGGCAGTGCTTAGTTAATGGTTTGACTTGATAATCTTAATTGTTTTAGCCTAAACAATTCTATCATTCTGTGATTCTATAACTCTGTGTCTGCATGGGTGCATGTGCGTGTGATTAAAACTTCTCGGGAATAGTTATGGGACGATGTCTCAAAAAGTGTAGGTGTTTGTTAGCATTTTGCACGTGTCAGGTGTTGTGGTTTATTTGTGTTATTGCTGCATTGATCCTGACTCTATAGCTCACTGATTGCAAGATAATGATGTGTCACTAATGAATCGACATACCTCCTTGATACTGATTTGATTTAAACCACATGAATTGAGAAAAGTTTTCTTTCCCTGCAACGCCTAGGAAAGGAAGCATCAGTTTTAAGGCACAGCAATGCACTAATC
Organism: Ifrita kowaldi; assembly: GCA_013398055.1. Classification (NCBI taxonomy): domain Eukaryota; kingdom Metazoa; phylum Chordata; class Aves; order Passeriformes; family Cinclosomatidae; genus Ifrita; species Ifrita kowaldi. The sequence continues at coordinate 475,479 of VZRS01005769.1, read as the reverse complement.
TTGGGGCAAAAATCAAATCTAAAGAGAATGTGCAGGTGGGGGGCGGGGGGTAATGACAAAAGAAAAATTTTATTTTTAAAATTCTTGTTTATAGTAATTGCACTAATTTTCAAAGTGATACCTTATGACAGGATGCTTCCAGACCCTTTCAGCTAAATGAAAACAGAAATCCTCTCAGAAATGGCTTTCCCAGTACATTTCTAGCTCAGCATCATACAGAAAAGTACCAGTTTCAAAGGGCTCAGGTAAGTGTCTGCACTTTTTGTTTGGTAAATCACCCTGGCCTCCTGCTGGGGAAATTCAGACCAGATTCTGGCTCAATACTCCATTTCATGATTTCAAGTCTGTCTCCAGTTGAACTTCTGAAGCATATACTGAGTGGAGGATAATAAGTACAGATCAACAAAAAGACAGACACCGATAAAATTAAATGTGAAGAGAGGCTTCTATGATGATGCTTTTCTGCACATAAACAAAGTAAATTAAAGTGTCAAGCTGTGAGATATCTACCAAATAGGCTACCCAGTAAGTACCAGAATGAAATGTACAGCCAGAGGTGGCAGAAAAGAAATATGCGGTAGTTTAAAAATGTATAGATAGAAAGAGAGAAAGAGAGTAAAAGAAGTTGAAAATGCAGAAGTACACCGGAACACCCACTGAGTTTGTTTTGAACTAATCCCATCCATTTTTATTTTTATGATTTTTTTCTGAAAACTGTAACCACTGATTCTTTCTTGGTGGCCTCTCTCTTTGCCTATTTTAGCTACTTAAAAAAAAGCACAATCAAAGAATTACAGCACAGCACCACCTATGGTTGATAAAACTCCTCAGAACCACAGTATTGAGACATCGGGCTGTGCTTAGGAGAAAGAGGGCTTTTATTTAAAAAATATTAAGGAAGAACAGCAGTAGCAGTAGTGGGAGGGGTGTCTCATGTGTAAAACTTGGGCTGCAAAACTGATATCTATTTTTTAGGGCCACATCTGTGAATAAAGTTACACAAAAAGTGTAACCAAGTGAAGTTTATCTAAAGTAAAAGAGGAGGAAAATATTCCACTGACACAGGGGAAGAGTGAACACAATACTAATATGAACACTCTAATAGCTACAACACCTGAGTCAGGATATCATCACATTGCATCACCTTAAAAATATCAACTTCATCAAGCCTTTCCACCTCTAGCTGTGAGCAGTGATCGTCTATATTTTTGGAGGTTTCTGTGAAACCATTAACTTCTTAGCAGAAATACTCTTATTATTCAATAAGCTCAAAAATGGTAAAACCAAAGCACTCTTTTGCCTAACTGAAAAATGATATCAAAAAGAAACAGTTGCTGAAACATGCAGATAATATTCTTGGCCAACTCCTTCCTAAGTGACACAGTTTTTCTGCTTTTTGCTTTTCTCCTTAACCTTTTCATCCGTCTTTAAGAGGATGTATACATGACATGCCTGATACTCCTGTCATAGTTGTTGTCTGTTTTAAAAAAGACCTAATTCTGCTCTTGCACAAAGAGTTATTTCTTCGCTCACTGAATTACACCTGCTTTGCTTCGGTGTGAATGAAAGGAGTGTTAAACTGCTTCTGAGGATACTACAGAGGCAATAACAAGCTACTGCAATGGGGTGTGCATCAGACAGACAGATGAGATGTCAATCCACAGTTCTGACAGAGGAGGTTGCCATGGAATTGCAGATGCTTTCTAGATGTTAAAAATGCTATTTTGATGTCTCTTGAACTGGATAAGGAAATATTTGTCAGTCAGTTTGGGACTCGTCTCATCAAGGTTTAGCTCTCTAAATCTAGATGTCATTCAGAAGAGTGAGGGGGACCTCATTGCTGTCTAAAAATTCTTCATGAGGGGAAGAGGAGGGGCAGACACTGATCTCTTCTCTATGATGACCTGAGGGACCTGAGGGAATGGCCTAAAGTTGTTTCAGGGGAGGTTTAGGCTGGATATTAGGAAAAGGTTCTTAATTCAGAGGGTGGCTGGGCACTGGAACAAGCTCCCCAGGGAAGAGGTCACAGTGCCAGGCTGGCAGAGTTCAAGAAATGTTTGTACAATGCTCGTGGGCACATGGTGTGATTCTTGGGGATGGTCCTGTGCTGGGCCAGGTGTTGGACTCAGTGATCCTGATAGGTCCCTTCCAAGTCACCAAAATATGTGTGATCGTGTGTCTGATTGTGATTCAGGTTCTGCCCGCAGTCAGTTGGAAAACAGAGACATCCTCAGAAGGTCTGCTCATGCTCATTATCGTGAATACTCAGGTTACGATATTTTTCTAAATAGCTTCAGTCTACTGAATACATATAGAAGGAACCTCATTTTGGCCTACAAACCTAATTTTTCATGGTGTGAATTCAAGAAAAATGGATTTTACATTTCACCTTATTTTAGGAGGGAATTATTTGGTCTTGTGCTTCGCCTTTGAAGGCTAGAATACAGCAAAACAGGTCCTAGATAATCCAAGGACAGAATCAACTCATTAGTGACCAGGTGGGAACTCCAGGTTTAAACAACCTAAGTCAGTGAAAAGAAACAGCATCTGAAGATTGACATAGGATTGTAAAAAACTGAACGTACACTCTGCAAGACATGGCGGGATTTGTGTAAAATGTTCTCTGACACCATTTTGAAAATTTTCCTTGAAGAGAACTTATACATTACTCATGGTCAGGCACCAAACAGTAGAATGGCAAACTAATATTCCCTTCAGTTGGGGGCTATATTAATAACATGCCCCAACATCAAATCTCTTTTCAGCCAGTTGGTTTAAATGTAGCTTGTCTGACAGGAAGATGAATGTTGTTGCAGAAGAAGCTGTTCAGGTGTGTGTAAACACTGAGCATGCTTGCCGTAATTCAGCTGTGGGGAAAAATATTTTACTACTTTTGATCATACTGAAAAGAAAAAAATCCAGGGAAGGTGACAGCCCTGTTCAAATGAAGACACACAATCTTCAATTCAGTGAACTATGCCAAGTAATGGCATGCAGGAGATCATTTCAGTGACATAGCGAGAAGAGCAAGAATATTTCTTTTGTTAATTACAACAATTAAATTCTGATGGATAGAAAGTTTAATGGTACAAAATCATTACAGAAGGATTGCTTAACTTAGTTATTTGACTACTCAAAAATTTGAGAGAGAAACTTTTCTATTCTGCAGGATACACAGATCTATTCCCGAGAATTTCCAAGTGCTGGTAATGAAGCTTAACAAACTGGTGATTTGGTTATCTTAAAGTCCTCGAGAAACAGGAGCCTGAATCTGGGCCTCATGAGTATCTTAAAAACCCACATGAAGTACTTTTTTGGTTTCCCAGTCACTTCAAGATGGGAAATGCTCAATTCCAAAAAAGAGCCTGTTGTGGTGGGGAGACTATTTACAAGAGCATGTAGGGATAGGACCAGGGGGACTGGATTCAAACTGACAAAGGGCAAGTTTAGAATAGATATAAGGTAAAAATTCTTCATTATGAGGATGCTGAGGCACAGGAACAGGTTGTCCAGACAAGCTGTGAATGCCTCATCCCTGGAAGTGTTCAAGGCCAGGTTAAATGTGCTTTGGGCAACCTGCTCTAGTGGAAAGTGCTCATGCCCGTGGCAGAGGAGCTTGAACTAGATGACCTTTAATGTCTCATTCAACCCAAACTATTGTATGATTCTATGACTGTTTGGGATCCAACAGTAAAAAGGGCAGTCTGAAATAGCTGCCAAGTTATAGTTCCAGTCAGAAAAAAAGCAATATGACAGGATTTTCTGTTAACATTCTCCTCATATGAGAAATTGGAGAAATAAGATAAATAGCTTCTCATGAATAAGCACAGTCACCTCAACTAAAGAAAGAAAAAATCTATACAGTGTATTCTGAAAAAGCAATAATCATATTCTGTTTCTTTATCTAACTCTGAAGTTTTCAGAAGGCTGAGTTTGACACTTAAAAAAAAAAAAATCAAAGGAAACTAAGTAGCCCGAATTTACATCAGGGAGCAAAGTGAAGTCTTTTCTGAACAAGTGATTATCAAATTACAGACCTGTCACTACAATTTCCTGAAAGGGTCAGCACCTTCTCTTGTTCCTGACAGACAAAGAAAGTGTGACAGGCTTGATCAATATTTCAGATAACAAAACAGCTGGCTAATAAGAGGACTTATGACAGACAAAGGTTTGTTTCAAGACAATAAAATAAATGGTTTTTAAAAGATGTGTTTAAATTTCCTTGTTTTGTTTTCCTTTTCTAGCTCATTGAACAGTTTTCATTAATCTGAATTTTCTTTGAGATATGTGTGTTCAAGACTAAATTTTCAAAGATGTGCAAAAAAGAATAATCAGAAGGTCATGTAAACTAAAACAAGAACATTTTTGGTTATCTGTCAGTTGTAAAAGGACAACTATGTTGAAAGGAAATTTTAGCACATTAAATGCATGTCCATGACACTTTCATGTGATGAGCCCTCTCCTGTTTTCCCATCTGATTCATACTGAGAAAAACCTGGGGGTTACAGGACAAAGTAGGCAGACCTGTCCAGCAGAAGTTAATATCCATTGATAAATCATTTTCCTTACATTAGTGCTGTCTGAATTCCAGCTGATGAAACTCCACAGAAGCTTGAGCAATTTTATAATACTTTTAAATCTTGCAGTGATTTCTTTTAACCCAGAAGTACCCTACTTTGGAGACCGAATCCCTTTCCTTTAGATTTCCAGGGACCTCCCATGAAAGTGAATTTCAATTCAAGGCAAATTCATGGAGTGTGACTATTCAAGTCTTTCAGTCCTCCTTTGGAAGCAAAATTTATTTGTTGCACGAGGGCAGGGTCTCTCAATATGGAAATGTATGCACATGGCAGTGGTGCACTGCAATGAGAAGTGCACTGAAAAGCAAGAGCTATGCAGACCTTGATGATATCCTAAGCCCTGCCTTTGCAAGCTCTTTCCCTTAACTGCTGCCCTTACCAGCGTTTATTCGGTCACAGCTGGATTTAGAGGACAGCATCAGAATTCCCGCCAATTCTGCCGTGCACAAAGAATTCTGAAAAGGATTAGATCGCAGATTTCTCCTTCTATGTAGTCATAACATTTAAAATACCATTAAACCTTTGCTTTTGCTGCTCTGTGGGTTCCTGTACCCTACAGCTTACCACATTTCAGAGTCTGCAGGGGTTCATATTGTACTCCGAGCTTTGTGTAATGTTGTAATGTTTCCATAAAGCCATTATGTGGAAGAATGTTGCAAGCTTTGTTTTTTTATTTTTCTACGGCAGTTTTGTGTGACACTTATTTATATACCTTATTATGTATTGTAGTCCCTAGTGATCATTTTTCTTACTGATCTAACTTGTCTGGTATTCTTCCCCTAAAGGCTCTAAACACAGTGGCTCTAAATAATCTCAAGACTTTAAAGCCGAGCTGTTCTGATGCTTCATTCAGCAGCTAAAGCTTTCCACTTGAGCTGTCATCTTTGTGTGTGGAGTGGCAGCTGCAGCTGATACAACTCAGCATCTTATGTGACAAAAGCTGCACTTCTGGGAAGAAGAACCACCCCAAAAGATGCCTCTTGGCAATGGCACACGTTGATCTGGATAAACGTGCCAGGTTTGTGCATGTGGATGGATGAACTTCCCTCCACCTCAGCTCTAACCTGCCAGGGATGAGCTGCAAACTTTGCTTTGTCAGAGAATGCTGAACCTGAGTAACACTGATGTGACCAAAACTGTGGTGTTTAAATAGGAGATTGTTCCTATTGTAAAATATTTGTATCCAAGCTTGTTAAAAGTGGGTGAAAAATTACCTTAACAAGTGCTCCACCCTAGAAACTTTGCTAGATGTCCAGTATATGTATGTATATATAATTTTTAAACACACATTATTGTGTTAAACACCTCATGACAAATTCATTCCGGGGAAAATGAAGAGAGATGACATGGAAGGGAAAACTGGAGTTTACATTTTGGTGCTTCTGTTTGTGTTTATGTTCCCACCCCTATGGACTTTACTTAATACCTTGGGAAACCTTTTATTGAGCCAGAAGAATGCAAGCCCCAGCGGGTTATGGTAGGGCTTACGTTGTTTGATTCAGACTCTCATGCTGATTCAAATTACTTTCTATCACACATCAAAGAAATCTTCAAAATTTGGCGTGTTCAGATTACTGCGCTGTTCCTGGGTGTTGTTTATTACCATTAAACCCTCAAAGGCTCCAGACTCAATTAGCTGTTTCATTTTATAACAGCCTTTAGCATTCAGGAATTCATGCATGAATCCATCCCTCTGTCCTTGTAGATTGTGGGGGCTATTTTAAACAAAGCTCCCTCTCAAGCTTATACCTTCAATGGCCCAAACGGACCTGGTTTTCCACAAGGAAAATTCTACAGAGGATGCTAAAGACTTTTGCTAATTGCTGGACCTCACATAGTTCAAGTGGAATCTCAATTTCTCCTTGGAAGACAAATTGCCTTAAAGACCATTTATTTTGCTCAACTTTGCTTATAAAAAATTTGGGCAGTTTAAAAAACCAAATTGCTTAAATTCCCTGTGATTGTAGTAAAGAGATACTGGCATCAGTACTGAGCAATTAATTCCTTTCAAGACTAGATATCGGAGATATTTAGGATGGATTGCCTGTGGAGGTGCTACAGTCTCTGTGTTGGTTGCAGATAATTACCTTTGATGACTAACTTTCATATGGATAAAATTAGATGATGTGATGATAGATTGACCTTGCACAGGAATTGCAATTTCAAAAGCCTGTGAGCATTTAGTTGTACAAACAATGAGATATAAACACCAGACTTTGTTAATAACACCAGTATTTACATAATTCACATTTTTTAGACCACTTGAAAACACCTAATAATTGTTGAGTTCTGAGGGGTTTGAGCTGTTTTTTTTTCTTTTCTTTTCTTTTCCTTTTCTTTTTTTTTTTCTTTTTTTTTTTTTTTAACATTGAGGCTGATTTAAAGCTCATCAGATGAAATAGGCTAAATCCAACTGCTGCATCTCCAGGCCCACATTATCTAAATAGGTGCATATTTCTATGCCTGAGACAAAGGAGTGCTAAAATGCAGGATGGTAAAGCCTTAAGTCACACAGAGTTCTCAGGAAGATCTGCTACATGCTTTCCTTAAAATGAAAGCACCACAAAGACTTTGGTACTCTAAATTGAATTTCTTTGTTTTCTTTGAAAAACACAGTAGAACAGTGAAGTTTAGAAACAGAAGCACTTAGACAGTACTTAAAAAAATTAAATTGTTTGAACTTAAAAGCCCTCCTTGCTCATTGTGCCATCTCCTTCCTTTCCCCTTGCTTATTAATAAATAAGGTCTGGCTTTGTGGCATGCAATGCTTGCAATGAATGCCCCAGAATCCCCTCAAGGTCCAAGGTCCATAAATGCTCCATTCTCTTTGTTGGAGAAAAGAAGATGGGAACCCCATTTCATGTTAAGATTACGGAGCACTTGTTGCACCCCAGCTCGTTTCATACACCTGACCCTTTACTTTAACATTATTGACCTTTAGAACAGTATTGTCCTAATCTCACCTGGCAATAGATGCTAATTGCTTATCTTCTCCTGCCAATGACTACTGAATTCAAAGAAAAATAATAACAGCATAGAATACCCATATAATGGTTCAAAAAGTGGTTGTGAACCTGTCTTGCCTATACAAAATGCAGATTTAGACATTCCAGGGATTCCCATCAATAGGGAATTCCAGAAACACTTAGGAGGAAACTTAGTGTTTGTCCCAGGTTACCTGAGCTATAATCAAGCTATAAGGAAAGAGTAAGTGAATGAAAAGGTGAAAGCATCCTCACATGACCACAGCTACTAGGATTTTTCTGTAGTTGGGTTAAATTTCCTTTGAAAGATTTCCACACCAAGAAACTTGTGAAACCGCTGTCTGCTCCTGGAGCACAGACCATCAGAAGTGTCAAAGACTTCATTATATTTAGTTGGATTTGTTAGCCTCTATTTCCTGGTCCCAATGCAGACGCATATTTGGCTTTGTGATGAATTGAAATGATGTGAACTGCTTGGCATTTGATCTAACACACAGTATGTGATGGATGCAGGGGTATCAAATAGTCTATGACAGATGTGAAGCATCTGACAGGGAGAAAAAGCTGTTCCATATCACAAGAGAAAGGAAGTTTCTGCATTATTTCTCATTTAATGTCGTCATGGTTTAACTCCAGATGGCAACTACATACCATGCAGCCACTGTCTCTACCCCAACCCCAGGGGGATGAGAAGAATTGGAAAAATAGGTAAAATCTGTGAGTTCAGATAAGAAGTTTAAAATTGAAATAAAAAATAAGAATCCTAAAAATAGCAATATATTATTGAAACAACAAAATATAATATAATATAATATAATAATGAATATAATAATAATAATAATAACAAACAGGGAGAAAACAAAAGAGAGGACTGAATCCCAAGGCAGACAAGGGATGCACAACACCATTGCTCATCACCCACTGGCCAATGCCCAGGTCATCCCCAGCAGCAATTGGCCAACTCCCAGTTTATGTACAGAGCATGATGTTTTGTGGCATGGAATATCCCTTTGGTGATGTAGAGTCAGCTGTCCTGGTCATGCTCCCTCACAGCTTCTTGTGCACCTGTGCGTGGGAAGCTGCATTTAGGGTTAGTGCCACTTAGCAAAAACTAGAACATCAGTGTTATCAACACTGTTTTGATACTAAATCCAAACCCTACAGCACTATGCCAGCTACTTAGGAAGAAAATTAACTTTGTACCAGTGGAAACCAGAACATAAAATACCATATTCCCTCCAGAACCTCATGTTTTTCATCAGGTGTTTGATGCCATATTCAAGTTCTAGCAAAGAGCGAGAAGGAAGAATCTCACTGAGGAAAGGAATCTAATCAGAATCAAGAACCAGTGTTAGCAGGCAGCAACGAGGGGCATGTTTGCCCAATATCAGAGTGGAACAGTGGGTTTCTATGAATAATTGCAGAAGCTGAAGTAACCTTTCAGGAAAAACAACCCTCAAATCTGAAAATTTCCTAGTAGAAAATGACAAAAGAGATTTCAGCTGATCTGCAATGGCAGAGAAGTATTAACACTGCTTCTTATATTTGGCAACTTTAGTACTGCTCAGAGCACTGACAGACTGCACACATTTATGACATTTATTCTCCAAGGTTAAACTTCTGATTTTCTTAATAATTTATAAAATATACTCCCATTTAGAATCAATACAATGAAATGAATATTAAAAAGTATTAATATAACCATTCGTATTTAAGAAGAAAAAGTGCTTCACTGCTTTTGGTCTTTTAAAGTTAATATTTTCCTGTATTTGCTTCAAATACAATGTAATCACTTAACTTCAGCACCTGCTGTCCAGAGTCCTTAGTGTTAGGTGAGATACAGACAAAAGCCTTGGTAAATACCTCAGCTTTTCTGTGCTCCTATTTTTTACCAGGATATAAAACGAAGCAGCAGAAATTTCTTATCTTCCTTGTAGGATGCTGTGAGTAATAACTAGCAAATGCCTGCAAGGTTCTAAGCACTTTAATCCTATTTACTGGAGAGGTCAAACGCTTGTGCTTCCAAGAGAAAACAAAGATTTTATAATGTGAAAAAACCATAGTTATGTTCCAGTGCATACATTAGTCCTGAGGAGAGCCAGTTATCCTCTCAAGCTCATGGTAAAGAGTTGTAATGTGTGGTAGATAATTTGATATTTGTGAATTAAGATCAAGCAGTTTTTCAAAACCATTTGTTATTTAAACCCATGCTTCATTGCATTTGCATGTCTGTATGCCTTTGCTCCAAGACAATTCAACAGGATAAGCTCAGGTCTAAAGCTACTTCTGCTCTCAGTGAGCTCTACTTTATTCCTTTGTGAAAGGCAACCTCTGTCAAAATCCCTCAGAGAAAAGTGGAATGGACACAGAAGTATGTATCTACATTAATCAGCCCTCATTTGTGCACATCATAACTTTAATTTTTGTGCTAACCAGTTTTAGCTCGGGCAACAAAAAGAGATCCGAAAGGTCATGTGGTAGTGTACTGTAGCTCTGGGACAGAGACCAAACCCCTTGTGTAACCCCATTCACTGACAAAATGATAGAAGGGAGTTTTTCATGGAGGTACAAAGTACCACCAACTCAGTATCTGACAGTCAAAAGCTTAACAGCAATGCCATCTGTTGATTGAGAAAATTTGAATAAAGAAAGTGCCTCAGTCATGCAACCTCTGCCCATACACTCAAGCTCAAGAAAATCCTTCCAATTTAAGCTTCTAATGAATTTAATGTACTCAAATTGCACAGGAGCTATATGCAACCTAATGCATAAATTAGGTTATATAACTCTTACTTAAAATGCAGTATTTAATCTCAGCTGCATGAAAACCTATTGGTAAGACAGTATTGTTTCTAGGCATTCACAACAGTTGTGGTGAACTGGCATCTCATCACTTTGGTTTATTTTAGCTTACGTAAAGCCCGTTGGAAATGAAGAGTAAAAAACAGTCTGTAAGCAGTGTATTCCTTTACATTGTTGTCATATTACATTGTGTCACTTCAGCTGATATTAAGGGTTGTCACATCATATCAGTGCTGTAGGTCAAGGAAATGGTAATGTGATGGGACACACCAGACACAGATACTAGGAGTTAAATCACAATTCATTTGCATGTCTTCATAGACTTCATTAGCTGATTGCTATCTCAACATGATCACAGCAGTCTTCAGAAAAATAGACATTTTGCCTAAGTACATGCAGTTCAAGTTCTCAGTACTGAGAAGTTAGGCTACATATTGCAATAGATGCTAGTTTTAGATAAGTGTATATAAATATATTTTTGAATCTTAAGCTCTGAGACTTTTTTTTTTAAATAATACTGTCCCTAAGATAGCTTTTCATGTTCAATAACTCTAAGGGCTTTTAGCTTTTCAGCAAAGAGTCTTATCAATGGAATTTTATAAATCTAGATGGAAATGACATTTATGAGAAGAATAGGTGTAAATACATTGAGATTTTCAAACTTGCCTGACGTTTTAAATTCCGTTGACAGTCTGTAAGAAAAAATTTGTTAGATTTGGGTTGTTTGCTGAGTGGTTTGTTTTTGTTTGGTTGGGTTATTTTCATTTGGTTTTGTTTGCGATTTTTTTCCCTTTTAGGGGACAATACTCTTAACAAACATTAAGTTTTTATGTGTCAATCCCAGAACCATTATTTCTGATACATACACCAAAATTTCTTAAATGCCTCAGTTCCTTTCTTTGCTATAAATAATGAAGATAATCTTTGATCCAGAGAGTTTAAATCCATTCTCAACTCTGAGTTGACGCTCAAGAACAAGAAGATTCTTGAAACACTTCAGTATATGCTTAACTTGCAAAGAAAATAGGAGGGTTGAGGTACTTTTTAAAAATAAAACTTCACATAAATTGTAGGTTTAGATGTAAGAGTCATCAGTAGAAACAAAATTATCAAAAAAAAGGGCCTAATATATCTGACTAATATAAAAAAGACTCCAATATACTGCTACTACTTTTTTGAGTGTAGTCTCAGGGAAAAAAAACCAAAAACGGTAAAGGATCCTGCATATCTGCTCATATATTTATGGTTTCCAAAAGGATAGGAATTTAGTGAGTCTAGAACTCACTAAAGTTACCATGCACTTTGAGCCATTGAATTGAACATTTGATAGAGTAACTCTGCAATGTCTGTACAACGAACACAATATTTTCAGGACCAGCCAGGCCACTGTACATGACATAATGTCACCATTTCCCTTAAGAGATTTGTCACGCAAAATATATCCAGCGGCAAAGAATAATTGACAACCAGATTTTCTGATAAACTTGATGGAAAGTCAGAAAAGGCATTAAGAATTCAGAAAGGGGCTATAGATGTTTCACACAGATGGAGAACATGTTAGATATGATCTTATTTATACAAGATTTTAGCTATAGCTGACATGCTAGGATGGGGTTACAGAATTAGGTTTAGGTTTCTTTAAGCACTGGGTCTGTAGATCTTCTTCCTAAAAATGTTTGATGTTTAGCCAAATTACAGTTTCAAATTTAATGTTGGATGATAGAGCAGTGCATACAACCTTATACATATAAAACACCTGGCCCTGAAAGCTGTAATCTTGATTCAGTTCTGTAACTAACCATTAAGTAAACAATAAGAGTAATAAGAGAATATTACAGCAGTTATCAAAACATTGTGTTTCTCTAATTTTTTAATGTAATTTTGAAACTAGTTTAACTATGGGTCACTTGGAAGCTTACTGCAGATGCCCAGGATCTTTGGTTGTTAAACTCAGTGGTCAAATCCATCCCTTATTTTATTTTTTTTTTCCAAATCTGAACTGTTATAACATAGATGATTTTTTTATTATCTATGTATTAAAATAGAAAATATCTGAAAACCAACTTCTATCTGAAACTTTTTTAGCTACGGCATAATCTGATATTGTGACTTAGACTTGAGACACTGTAGAAATTTAAGCATGTTATGAGATTAAATTATCCTGGCCACTACCTCTGTAACCTGGGGAGTAGTAACAATGTTTAGCTCAGTGGAGCTCCTTCTAATACCTGCTAATCCTGAGCAGCTTTTTGCTGTCATGTACATAGATAAAGTACATCAGCATGATAACATTGTCTCCTCTTTAACTCCCTCCCTGTCTAATTGGGATTCTGGCTCTTGGGCTTTGCCTTCCTCATTGGATAAGATCCAGTTTGAGCAGAATGAAGCAGGCTTCCCATTCTTGGGTTGGCCAAAGCATGCACCTGAAATTTAAGCTTTTGGTATTGATTCCTTCCATCTTACAAAAATACTGAATTCAAGATGCCAGCCTTCTGGATGACCCTTTTTGTCTCTAGATTGTTGTTAAAAAAACCCAAAAAATTCTGAATAAATGCAGCCGTTACTTGTACTAGATATAAAGCTATTTCCATTTATTTTAGCCACCTGTTCAGTGAGTTTTGGTGCCTCCCTGCCTCAGTGCTGTAGTCTATGGCATAGTAGAAACAAAGGAGTGAGGTGTGCTGTGTCTGTTTGCTGTATGGTGGTTTCTTACAGAGTTTGGTACCTGATGAAGGACAGGCTTTCTTTCTTTCTAAATTTTTTTTTGTTATTATTCATTTTATGTAGAATAGAATCATAGAATCTAAGAATCATTTAGGTGGAAACAGACCCCTATGATCATCTAGTCCAGCTGTTAACTCAGCCCTGCCAAGCCCACCACTAAAACATGTCCCCGTTTTCCACATCTACACATCTTTTGAATGCCTCCAGGGATGGCAATTCCACTGCTGTCCTGAACAGCCTGTTACAGTGCTTCACAACCTTTTCAGAGAAGAAATTTTCTTCGATAACCAATTTCTGTTTACAATGTGTGTTAATGTGTCCTCAGGTGTATTTGGTGGCTGGTTTTGATTTCCATAGGATTCCAACAAAAATTGGATGGCTTTTTCACCCTCTTGGAAGTCACAGTTTTTAAAAAACAGCCAGATGCTAAAAGATCAGTCCCACTGTTGTGGGTGCTTACACACATTTCTTCAACAAGTCTGAGGTGGATCAGACACAGCAGCAAAACAAAAGAACCTGCTATATCCCCAAAGCTGTGCTGAGGTGTCCAAGGCACTATTGTTTTCCATATTGCTTCAACTGTCAGCAAAATGATTGACAAGAGGGTTTATCATCTTTCTTGAGCAAGTTCATCAGTGACTAACAGTCCTCTTGATAATCACTGAAATACCACACGAAAACAATTTAGCTGTTAATTTGTCAGATAGGAGTATTCTTCTGAGTCATAAGGCAAATTCATTTCATTTGAACATCAGTTAATAAAGCCAGGAAAAGGGAAAAGAGATCCAAGCTTAATAAAGTACCTCATTAGTCTATTTATATAACTGTAAATAGAATTTTTTCTCCTTCTATTGGTTAAATTTGTTATATTACGAGGCTTCTTAAATATCGGAGTTTATATAAAAAAAACCAAAACAAAAACAAACCCACAAACAGAACTGTTGTTGTGGGAAACTTCCCTCCCTCCCTCCCTCCCTCCCTTCCTTCCTTCCTTCATTCTTCCCTCCTTCCTTCCTTCCTTCCTTCATTCTTCCTTCCTTCCTTCCTTCCTTCCTTCCTTCCTTCCTTCCTTCCCCTAAGATACTCTTGGGAAGTGCATGAGTTTGGGTAGAAAGTCTTAGGGTTCTTGGCTACCATATCTGATTTCAGGATCTACTGATGAGGAGCTACAGATGAAAATCTCTGTTCAGTTCAAGAGAGCCAGCAGAAGTCAAAGGCACCCTCCCCTCCACAGGTGATGTTAGCAGGCAGTAGGCAGTTTATGAATTCCTCAGTGAGCAGATTATTAGCTTAGCACACTTGGGGTGCATATATACTACAGTCTTCAAAATGGCCTCATCACACTGATCTGCTATTTCACAGCAGCAGCAGCAGCAGCAGCAGCTCTACCCCATGACCTGTCATTTCTCTCTCATCTTGTATCTCAAGTGCATGTCTATGCATGATGTTAGTAAACAGAAATTACCCAAGAGACTCCCAACCTGCCTTGTATATATGGAATATCCAATCTGGGCACGTAACTCCTTGTTCTTCATCTCTACTAATGGGCTTGCCCCTTAAAGGACCAGAGGAGAAGTGGATCCTGCAATCAGAGGGAGCTGTTGTCTGTGTTACATACCTTAGACTCAATTAAAGGCATGGCAAGTGCCCCTTGCTTTGTCAGACATGTCTGTTCCTACTGCACAAGAGCTCTTAGACATAATTGATTCTGGCACTTCTATTACCACCCAGAAACACAAGGGCATATTTTTTACATTCACTCAGACAATGGTTTGAGGAGTATGGTTTTCCTACAGGATAATTCTTGCACTACATATTTGTGCTTTTGCTGAGAATTTGTGCAGACAAGGCACTCCAATAACACAGGGGTGAGTGCAACATAAAAGTGATAGATTGAGAATGCATTTTGTTGTTTTTCTTGTTGTTCTTGTTTTTATAGTTTGTCTGTGCTTCATATTCAGTCAATGAGATAGCCTGTAAAATTAAAGAAATTCCTAATACTCCAGCATCTGGAGAAAAGGAATTTGTTATTTATCTAATATCTTCTTCCTTTCTTATTCTCTCCTTCCTGCACTTTTTTGCTTGTAACTAAACATGGATGAGAACTAGCTTGTACGTTACAAAATGTCATGGATGTCACAAAGAAATAAAGACAATTATGTATGTGCATTCATAAGTGGTTTCATCACAGAATACTTGTGGGATGCAGAGATAAAAGTACATAGAAAAACACTACATTTGGTGTTATTGTTCCTGGTTGCCTTTTCCAGCTGTGTGTTTGCACACAGAGAAATTCTTGTGCTATGAGAATTCAGAAAATGGGAAAGAATTGGAAGAGATGGATTTTCCGTGCTTATGTGTAGGTAAATGTTCCAACATGTACTTAATTTTCCTGCCAGTTTCTTAAGACTGAAAACTTATGAATATAAATTTTATCAGTGACTTTTCTGTGATGTAGTGGAAGGAAGAACTAACAGCACCATATTTGAACAATGCAAACTTAAATCAAAATTTGTTTTTCAAAGTTGATAGGCCAAATATTCACAAAAATCTTATTAAATTACAACTGAAAATCTATATGCAGACAATGAACTGCACACGTGTCCACGAAGACTCACTTATACTCAGTTTCTCCAATTATCTGTAGGCAGGAGCCTGTTTGCTCATAAATAATTGAATATGGGTCAAATTTGCTGCAGCAGGAACGTGACTATGCTGAGAGATTTAGTCCTTACTGGGATCTGCTGCCTTGTGCCACTGTCTAAACTCAGCATGCACTGCTCTTTCAATACTTCAGGCTGAGAGGCTGAGTTCAAACCCTTGCAACTCAGATTTATATGAAGGAAGAGGACCAGGAAGAGTTTGACTGGTGGAAATGGCTGCTGAGTCCTCTTCAGCTGTCCAAGCAAGACCAAGCAATAAGTAAATTTTTAAAATATATCTGGATGAAGCAAGCCCCTTTGGTGTCTCAAGAGATAAAAATCACAATCTGCTTGAAAACACTGGTCCATCTCAGAAAGATGGGCTAAAGTACACTTTCTCGTGCTATCAGAAGTCTTTCAGTAGAGTTGTTTGAAATGTGGGGTGAATGAGATCAGAGGCATATGGAAGATACTTTAAATCATTTCAGTAGGTGCTTCTCTACGACTTGGGCTAATTGTATGAACCTCACTGTCCCCCTGCTACCTTGGCCCCACAGACTCCTTTGTTTCTCTCTTTTGTCCCTCAGAGTGTATGGCAGAAGGAGTTGTTATGGTAGCATCAGTACTTCCAGGGGCTGTAAAGTGAGCTGTGTGTGCAGGGCACAGGCAGAAACACAATGTTACAAGAAACTTACTCATCGAGTTTTTTCTGTCACCCCCATCCCTGAACTTGGATAACCACACACAAACCTGCTGAGCAGGGACCACAGGAAGCAAATCACTCCTAACAGAGAGACATGAGAAAATTATACATGTATAGCCACAGCGTTATTTAGTATATTTTTTTGTGTGCTGTTGTTTTTTAATATTGAGGGCATTTATGTCTGTTGATAATTAGAGATGTTTATGACGTGCATTAACGGTAACTCTCCACACTGCCTTTTTGGAATTCATGTTAATGGATTGAGTTTGCTAACAATTTACAGGCAAACATTTACCACTCTAATACACCACTTACTTATTTGTTCTTCATATTTTTAATTTTATGTATATCTCTGCCTGAGATCCAGAAATTACTTACTCCATCACCCATGCTGCTTCTCCTACTTAAAGATGTAAATGGGTCCCAATTGTACAAGATATTTAGCATATGCTTAATTTTAAGCATACGAATACTCCCACTGAGGTAAATGGGAGTGCAGCTAAGAGTTAGGCTCACACTGAAATTGCTTATTCAGAGCTAAGAGAGAGCACATCCTTGGCTTCCTGAACTCTGCACAGTCCAGGATTGTTTTGCCTCGTGAGTTAGTGGCATGTTGTTTTGTAAATCCTCCACTGAACATAATCCTGCCAAGTTCTCTCGCATCTCTCTTGTTTTCCCAAGGTGTCAAACATCTCATTTACCTACTTGCAAGTGTTTTTTTCTAATGCAGCTCTGTGTGAATAATCATTCCTGGAGTGCTCAAGCCAGCACTCATCTGCATGAGCATGACATTAGCTGGTGATCCAGGTGTTATCCCCAAATTGCAATGTGTTGCTGTGTGGGTTTTACACAGTGAAGTACCATCTATCAAAACAGTGTTTTTCTCTGCTTTTCATAGTTTTACAACCAGTTCATGTTTTGGATGATGGTTTTCAGAACAGCGAGGTCAGTAAAGGTCAGCATAGCAGTCTGTGTATATCTTAATGTCCACAGAGTCATAGAATGGTTTGGTTTGAAAGAGACCTTACAGATCATCTAAATTCAACCCCAGTGCCATGGGCAGGGACACCTTCCACTAGACCAGGTTGCTCAAAGCCACATCCAACCTGGCCTTCAACATTTCCAGGGATGGGGCATCCACAGCTTCTCTGAGCAACCTGTGCCAGTGCCTCACCTCCCTCACAGTGAAGGGTTTATTTCTACTATCCAATCTAAACCTTCCCTCTTTCAGTCTGAAGCCATTCCCCCACATCCTGTCACTGCATGCCCTTGTGTGTTCTGCACACAAACACACCTGAAGCCCCGAAAAATGCAGTTAGACAACACAATCCTTATTTTGGGAAACTTGACCCCAAACTGCTTTCTAATTCCCCAGAGACTTACTCTTCATGAAATCTGACTCTTTTAGAAACACAGACAGAAAAAATTCTTGTATTGCCCTGACTGTTTGTTCTCTGAGGATCAAAGCGTTTCTACACTGTTTTGTACAACCCTCATAATACAGAGGGATTTCTATAAAAACTGGCCATTTATTCACATTTTAAAACCAAAAATATAGTCTGAACATTTGAAAGACTATTTGTTTAACCCCTGCAGTTTTTCCTTTATACTTTTGAATTCTATTCTCTTTACACTTTTTGGTGTAGGGAATTCTCTTTTATGGTGTTTTTATATGGGACAGATAATAGGTGCTCTCTTTTAAAAGGGAGCTTTCTCTTCCATAACGTGTGAGTCTTACCACAAACTCAAAACAATGACAGCTGTGCATGCTTTTTACTTTTTTACAGCTTTTCACGTGCTTCTAGAGTGCTATGCAGAGATAATTCTTACTATAATATTCACAAAATTATGTTTCTTAACACACTTGTCTGTTAAAAAAAGTCTGTGATGAAAGCAAAAGATTCAGCACCTCTAAGGAAACAATAAAAACACCCTCAAAATTTCTTGGTCTATTAAAAATAAATATTCATTGAAAAAAAGGAGACATCTTAGAGGTAGTGATAGCAGATAAGGAGGGAGGATTATCATAATATATTCATGTCTGAAAGCATCAGTTCCTGTTTTATTTCTGCAGATAATCTTTTATACAAAATAGTATTTCAGCAATTTTTTGTTTTCTTTACATTTTTTTCCCCAAAGGCTATTAACAAAATATAGAAAACAACGTTTTTCAAACTACTCCATGTTTTGAATAGGAATGGACCCAAACAGAAAAAGCAGCACTTTTTGCTTGTAGGGAAAGTCTGCTGTTAAAGCATCTTTTTGGAAGGGAAATCTTATTTGGAGGAGTAGTTACCAATCCCTCCAAAAAATGTGTAGTGGATCTGGCCACGCCAGGGTTAACTTTTGCAGCAGGCAGGAGGAGAAGGGCCAGGACCCTGGGGTTGTCCAGTGCGACCTTTCTTGTGAAGGGGGCATAGAGGGTCAGAGAGTCACGTTCTTTAGGGTTTGCCAGGGAATGTGGTCGGGCGGCTCCGGGTTCTGCGTCCTGAGCAATTGTGTGTGAATGGTTTGCTTCTCCTTTACACCCTAAGTATTGTTCTTACTGTTCGCTTTCTTGCTTTTATTGCTGTTTCTAGTAAATTGTCCTTATCTCAACCCTTTATCTTTGCCTTTTTGTGCCTCCAATTCTCCTCTCCAGCCACTGCATCGGGAGGGGAGGAGAGAGTGAGCAGCCCGTGGTCTGAGGTGTTTCAGCGGGAACACTAAATTGAGGAATATCATTCCTAAACCACAACATTCTACACTGAGATCCCATGGCCCAAAGACATCCAGGCAAGCAGAGAAACAGGATTAATGAAGGAAACAAAACATGATTGAAGAAAATCTTCTTTTTGCAACTGATGTAACCATTGAAGGGTTAGCATATTAAAAGTATGGATTTCATGACATCACAGATGCCAAGAATATTTGAGGTTGAAATTTTTAAAAGTCAAATTGCCTATTGTCATCACACTTTAGTCTAAAAATCAATCTCTGCTCTACTTAATCAATTGATCTCGTTTCATTTTAAATATGTGCAGATGGACACAATTCAAAGTCACAGTAAGACAAATTGTGTAATAGTAATATGCTCAATATCTGGATAAATGACTAGCTATTGTATGAAAACATCACCTTCTGAGTTGTCTGTGGGTTCAAATTTCGGCAGAAAGGCATAAATGTAAGAGGCAATAGTATTGCTTTCGTACTTATGTATATACAGAATGATCATTCATTACAACAGCAGTTAATATTCCTCATGCCCTTAACACATATCTTCTCTGAAAACTCTGCTTAGCTGCTGAAGAATTCAAGGTCTGTATTTATTGCTCAAGATGGCCATTTTTTTACAGCAAATGGATTCTGGGAAAATACTTTTCTAGGATTTAACTGTTGGCTACAGATTGTTCTGAGAAATAAGACAACGTGTATTTTTGAGTACGTCACCTGCCATAAACAACCTTCAGATCTGTAGATAAAAACTATTATCTTCGTGCACTTGATTTACAGAGCAATTAGAAGTGGTTCTGTGTTTAGCAGGAGGCCCTCTTACAGCACAAAAACCTGCTTCACCCGCCTGACGTCAATCAGAGGGAGCTAATCCTGGTCATAATGCCAGTGTAGTGACTCGGGGGATGGTGGTATGGTCAAATCCTGGGAGGTTGAGGGGCTCGTGATCACCACTCTTTATACTCCCGCTCCTATCAATGAAACTCGTGCTTTAGTGAAGTATATTCCCTGTTTACATAATAGGTGCTAGAAGTGGAAATGAACTACAGTGGAATGATGATTAGCAGTTTGCTGCTCATTCACATAGCTTATGATTCCTATTCTTCTTCCTCAGACAAAAGATTTACAGCATCTGATTTATCCACAGGTTGAGGCTTGCAGCTGGGACAGACACAGCCCACCCACTGAAATCAGTAAGAAAGTAATATATCAGGTTTGCAGGAACAAGCCTTATAAATTGGCTTTTATAGGTGTTCCTTACTTGATTGTGTTCTCCTCATACACAACTAGCTACAGCTTTGAAATAAAAAGACAGGTAAAGGCAAGCACTCCTTATTATAGTCACTAAAATAAATGGTTTAACTATCCTCACTCAGTGATGAAAATACAAATCAATTGATGGTTTCTTACTCCAATTCTGTGTGCTACTATATCCCTTGGCAGTAGATAATTAGCCCAGCTAAAAGCCACGTTAACAGTTCTTTCCCGATCAGAAGCAAACGAACTCAACCACTCATGAAATATACAATGAAATAAAATCTACAAGCAGGAAATCTGTACCCAAATTATTTGCCTAGTCAAGTCCATGAATGACTGAACACAGAGTAAAATTCTGGACAATAGTGTAATCAAAAAACAGAGACTAAAAGCTATCAGAAAATGTCAGAATAAGTGCAAGAGAAGAAAAAAAATTCAGTGTGAAAAATATGTGGTTTTCCAGTGCATTGATTCTCATTTTTCCTGTCTGCACATTTCTGTTTATATTCCATGTAGAATGAGTGATCAAATATTTACCAAAAATGAATGTTAAAATTGTAAGTGGAACCATTGTGATGAACACTCATGCAAATGTATTTGTGGTTGAATGGATTGTGCCTTTTCCCTGTTAATGATGAAAGCAAAACCCTGTGACTGATTTAATAAATCTCTGCTAGGCATCTAGATGGAGTTTAACACAATGAACACAGGATATTTGAGGCTTGCTGTTGTGCACAGAGAAGAAAAAAATCCCCAAATACATGTGAAAAAAAAGTAAGTAAACTCATCTATTTGAAGATACTATTATTTGGATGGAAAGAGAAGATAAATTTGTCAGATAAAATATTTATGGAGACTTTTAAAAAATGTTATTTTCATCCTGACCAAAGCACATCATAACTGCAATGTGTACAACTGAGACATAATGAAATGGCTTTCCTTAGATATCCAAAACTTATACAAACTTATTTAATATTTTATAGTCCCAGTATGACATTTCATGAGAGCAGACTGACAGCTTTTGACAAAGAACCAACAAAGAGCAAAGAAAAAATGGCTGAAGAAATGAAAAATGAGAAAAAGTTCTGAAACCAAAAGGAGAGTATCTATCCTTTCAACTGATTTTGTTTGAGCACATAGAAAACAAGACAAATATTTTAATGAAGATATCAGCCAGTGATAATCACATTTCAAAAGAGGATGGTACCTGGTCTCAGCAAAGGTTGAAATAAGTTTGTATGTCATCTAAATCAGATCATTCCCTGAGGACAGAAGTAAGCCACCAAAAAAAGAATAAAAATAATTCATTACTCTATTCCAACAGAACTTTGTAATATGTGTTTAAAACTAAAATACTAAATTAAATAAAATAATAAAATAAAATAAAATTTAAAAAATAGAATTAATAAATAAAATAAAATAAAATTTAAAAAAAGAAACCAAAACAGAATAAACCACTTTTTTTTCAGTAACATGATTCTCCATAGCTCCAGGATGAGTTTCTTATGTTATTCTACTGTCTAGACATCATGAAGTATTTCCCAGTGCATGCTGATTATCTCTGATTCAGATGTGATCAAAGCTCAGTTGCTTCTGTGGAATCATGGATTCTTTAGAAGATTTTTAAAAATAATTTTTATATACATATTTTGAAAAGAGATTCTGATGAGAAAATAACTGAAATCAACATGTGTGCCATCTTCTGCTTTAAGAAGAGAGAAAATTAGTATTCTACTAATAGATAAAATGTCACCAGAAAGTTCACCTCTCTTCACAATACTGTAATTAGTATTTCATATACTATAATTTTACTCTTGATGAGATAAGCACTTTCTGAGGAAATTTCAATATCTATATCGC
The DNA here is from genome assembly GCA_013398055.1 of Ifrita kowaldi. NCBI lineage: Eukaryota > Metazoa > Chordata > Aves > Passeriformes > Cinclosomatidae > Ifrita > Ifrita kowaldi. The sequence goes on along the minus strand of VZRS01005769.1, from coordinate 453,215 downwards.
TAGTGCTGGCAAAAAAAGCAATTTAAAATGACAAATTTTAATACTTAATGGAGGTCCGAACCTTTTGATATAGTGGCATGAATATCAAATATTTTAGGTACCTTCAAGGTTTTAGTGACTTTATAGCACTGCAAATGGGCCACTCTCAGCCCTTCCTAACTTCCCTCTATTTTTCCCAGTTCTTTTTGTCAAAGTCATCCTTCTGCATGGCCCAGCTTGGCAGAAAAACTGTATTTTCTCTGCCCTAGTCTGAAAGACTGTCAGTTTTGTTCTGATCTAAAGAAATCTGAGATCGTCACTCAGAGCTCCCTTTCATCAGCAGGTGTCAATTGAGCAGAAAGAAAATGCTACAGATCACCTTCAAAAATCCAGGGTGCATATTTGTGTAAGAAGTTGCAGCCAAACACAATACCACGTATTTCCTCTTATCTTGTTGGTGTGCAGGGACTTGTGTCTGCAATTTCCAGACATGCTAATTCTGTTCCCAAATACCAGCTTACAAAGGCTGAACCATACCACAAAGCATTTTTAGAGGACTTTGTTTACTTTGGTGCTTTGCAAGGATTAATTAAGTTGCCATAAATTAAAAAAAGAAAAAAAAAGAGACAGAAACTTTTGATTTTTTTAAGACATATTGGAGATCAGAAAAGTATTATTACTTCACTCTTGAAAAATCCCCCTAAGGCCGCCAGAAGTCATGGAAACTTAGTGGGACTGGGTTCTGTTCCCGATCAACCCAACTCACCAAAAGGAAAACAAAAGCCTTCGAACATTTCAATTAAATCTCTTTTAGCTTAACCTGAGACAGGCTTCTGGGTTTTATGTCCAAACCAGGTGGAACTGGATGCTTTTTGGCTGAGAATATTATGAAGTTCACCATTGGTTCAAAGCCAAAACTCAAAGGAAACAGGTGTTCACCTACATGGCTCAAAGGCAAAATACGTTCTTGCTTCGTCACAATGAAGATAAATTCCCAAATTTTACTCCATTGGAGTGGTAAATTTGTGGTCTCATGAAACACAAAGCAGAGTGAGAAAGAGAACTGACACTTCCCTGCTGGCAGGGAATATCAGTTGTATTTTAAATGGAAAATGTGATTTTTGGCTCTAATTTCACTCCAACAAGAGCTTCCACCCTCAGTAGGAGGCACTGGGTGACAAAGGGCTTCCCTTAGGGGGTGCAGTGGGGACAACTCTTCCCTGCTTTGCTCTGAAAATAGGACACTGTTCCCATTGCTGCAGAACAAGCTCATTTATTTCCTGTGTGAGCCTTTGTAAGGATGCAGGTGCCTAGCAGAGGGGGGCTAGGGGACAATGCCTCAAGGACAGGCAGTGATAAACCCCAAACTGGACAAATCTGTGTTGCCATTGTGTGGCTGTGCAGGCACACTAAACCATAAAACCTTTGTGCCAAAAACCTTGTTGCTAGTGTAGCTAAGAGGAAGTTCTTCCGTTAGTTTCAGTGAAACCAGCACGTGCTGTTATGCTCAGTTCAAAAATAAGTTATTGTAATGTGGAGATGTAAAGCTGCCTGCCCCATATTGTAAAACTCAGATAATAATGTTCTATAAAACTTAAACAAGCTCAGTGACAATTTGAGCAAACCTAACCTCCCCAATGATTTTTTCTAAGAGGAATTGCATATGATAAGGAAACTGATATAAAGGACTATCGAAAATGGCCCCCTACCTATATAACTAATTTTTAAAGTTGTCAGCATAATTGGCATGGAGGCACATTTTGTTTTTACATATCAAATGTCCCAGGAACTCTGTGTCCTTGCAAATCCTTAGGAAACAGCTTCGAGCTTAGAGTTGGAAATTAGTCATCATACTTGGCTAAAACTCACCCATATGTCTTGCCAAAAATGCTATTGAAAAATTAGTTTTAAAGCTATTTAAATTCTTTGTGAATTCATGAAATATTTTATGAACACAGTTGATAAAGAAATAGCCATTTCAGAGACATTTATTTTAGTCTAGGATTAAAAGAAAAAATGCAAGTTATATTTGTTTTAAAAGAAACAAGCAAAGGGTCCAAAATAACCTCAAAACCCACAGTGCGTATGATTAATCAGACACTAAATTAATAGGTTGTCTTCACTCTTCAAAACAAACAACCACTCTTCAAACTTCAGTAATGAACTTTGTAACAGGATTCCCCTAGAGAATGGCCTGAAGTTGTGTCAGAGGAGGTGTAGGTTGGATATTAGATACAGGTTCTTCACCCAGAGGGTGGTTGGGCACTGGAACAGGCTCCCCAGAAAAGTGGTCACAGCCCCAGCCTGACAGAGTTCAAGAAGTGGTTGGACAATGCTCTCGAGCATGTGGTGTGACTCTTGGGGCTGTCCTGTGCAGGGCCAGGAGATGGACTCGATGATCCCTGTGGGTCCCATTCCACTCAAAAAATTGTATGATTCTATGAAAAAAATGCTTAATGAATGTATGACAAAAAAAGAAGTTATTGACGTTACTTTATCCAAAGGTCTTATATCACCAACTGTGTCACAGACATCCACAGAGAAAAGCTCTGCCATTAAGACATGTTAATTTTTGTCTATTAAAACCCTAGTGTAGACAAAGCATTTTTACTCACCTTAGGAGAATCATAAATTTTCCAGAGGTCAGAAAAGATTAATCTGTTCAAATAAAAATGTTCTGTAAGAATGTGTCGATGTTTGCACAAGTATCTTTGCTCCGAGTTTAAATCCCCTGGCTTCCTAAATGCTCCAGCAGTTGCCTGTAAAATTCTACTGCAGGGCAAACTCAAGTTATGTTGGTTCACACCTTCTTTGAAAGGTACCAGCAGGGTCCCACACTGACAGGAACTGCTATTTAAGAGCATTTCTCTTGGTCAGCCAGGCAAAGAGTTGCTTGGAAAGATGGGGAATTTCTATTTAACAGTCATTTCACTGGGTTTGCCTGTTAGCAATACATTGTCAGAGTCCAATGTCAGAAGAGGATCAACATTTTTAAAAGCATTTTTACCTCCTGCCCTGGGAAACAAAAATAGCCACTGCTGATCCTTCTCTAAAAGGTGAGAGGGGTGAAAGTGATTATAAATATGGTAATTTCTCAGTAGTTAAATCCATGTTCTACACCAACATTTCTGATGCAATTTTTTATAAGAAATTGTTGGCATAAAATACCTTCTAATCTTTATTTCTTCCATATTTTAAAAACATTGAATGGAATCTGTGTTTTAAATCAGTCCTAGCCCTGACAGCTTGCTTGCCTGCCCTAGTAGGGCAGCATGTGACCCAGAAGTTCGGGGTCCAGGGATAATTGTTGGAAGAAATATAAAATTATTTACTTAGGAGAACACCTCAGGATTTTGGAAGCCTTGACATTGTCCAGGCAGGTCTAGTTTTAAATTGTTTATTGGCTGATCCAGCCATGCAATGCTTGCTGGTTGCCTACTTCAAAAATCTTTCTTGATTACACAATTCCATGTATACACTCTGTTGTCCTGGCTGTATTTAATAGAGCAAAACAGCCCCCTCAGCGGGCACACAGTTGTCTGGGACATGTTCAGAGTAAAGGTGGCATAAAACAGCATTTTAAGTAGACAGAAAAGATTGTACCTGTCCGCAGCTGTGAAAAGACTCTGTAAGAAAAATCTTATTAAATAGATTTGAAATAGTAAAAATATCCTGTGCTGTGAGCTAGGGTAGGAAGGCTGATGAGATGGACTAGATAATGTTCCTGGATGACTCTCCTGGGACATTCGTGGGGATTAGGGGAGATGTGGCAGAAAGGAGTAGGAGATTGTCTCTTCCGGATTGTGAGGAGTTTCCAAGAGAGAAGAGGTGAAGGAAGAGCACCAAATGCAAGGCCAGCTCAGCTTGTACTCTTCCCACTACAGCCTCAATATAGAAATAGGGATATATGTATAAAATGTTCCCAACTGTAATCCTCTGTGACGCAAGATCTTATCTTTCCTTGCTTTCATGACTTTAAATCTTGAGGTGAGAAATATTTGCAAGGGCTGAGTCCCCTGGTTGATCTTAGGAAAAGCTATAAGTACATAGCCCAGCCTTTTGATGCTAAGAACTGCCCTCAACCTAAGGCCCCAAAGAGACAAGTCCAGGAACAGCAAAACTTCCGTCTCCCAATGACAAGTGGGTTTAAATTGTTAATTTACTGTTGTTGATTTTTCATTGCTACAAGTCCACCTATGATCATGACCATACTATAGGTACCTGTATGTAAGTACACTCTGTATAAAAAAAGTGTGGCATGCTAAGTACACAAAAAATTGCATCCTATTACCACTGGAGACCTGCTCATCCCTGTTTTGTGTGGGCATTGTCTGTGTAAAGGATGTGCATAAACTTGCACTGTTACTTTTCCATTAAAAAAATCATAATAAGATGACAAAAAGAAAAAATTGCAAAGACATAATTTTAGTAACTTCTTGACAAGCACTTAATGTCTTCCAGTCAAGCAAGAACAGAAAATATGTTAGTTGCTTTTTAAACTCTCATTCCAATAAAAAGTAATTATAGTGATTAATTGCATAATGATTGCTGTAATCACAGCCTATTCTTAGTTGATTAAGAAAGACAGAAGCAGCTCAGAGAAAGCTTTCCATTAAAACTATTTATGTTTATTTTATTTGTCTTTTGCTAATTTTCTTTCGGAATCCATGAGTGGCAATGTTTCAAAGACAGCCTTGCCAGTTGCTTTGAGACTAATCCACTGCCCATCAATAGAAACTTCATTTAAGAGATTGACAAATGTGTTAAGTGTTATTATAAAGACAAGAAATTCTTTTACTTGAACTACTACTGTTTTTTCTGTTGCTATTACAGTTTTCTCCGGCTTTTTAATTGAATACTTCTGCCTCATTAGAATATTTTGTAAGAATTTCCATGTACTTTTAAATACATATAAAAATTTTAGCATAATGCATATACTGAGAAGGTATATGAACTCTCTGAAGAGATGATAATAGGGTGAACAGATGTGGGATTTAATTTTGAGGGGATGGAAGTCTTGGATGCTGGTGAAAACTATCACATTTCTATCAGTTTGGATGGAGTTGTAGTAAGTGACACCATTTAAGACTCTGCTCTGTCATGTTGTTCCTCCTTCCAGTCCATTGGGACACTGGCTTGTATTAATTTGGTGTGCAATGAGATCAGATATTGCTATGACAGTCAGCATCACAAAACTCAAAATAGGGGGGTTGAGTGATGGACAGAGATCTCAAAATATTGAGATCTACTTTTGAGTTTTATAGGGAAATTGAGAGAAGAAAGCAGCTAATAAGCAAGGCAGATGCTTTAGCTGAAACCTGTTAACTGCAAAAGGACTCAGTAATACCTAGGTCCCACCCCTGAGCTTGATGTTGCTGCACTCCTGTACGTAAGACTTTTTTTGGGCATAGAAATACACAGTGGGGATGTGTTCCAATGATAAATGGCTGAGGTGCCTGAAAACATTTACAAGTATCACCCAAAGTCTGGACATGCAAAACAGATAGAGAAGGAGCTGTGATGTAAGGGGACCATACTGGCCCGAAGGGAGTCAGCTCATTCCTCGGTGTGATTTAGCTGCATGAACTTGACTCTGTGAAAACCCTGCTGAGCTCAGGTGCGGCACTGGCAACACAGCAAGATCCCCTGTGAAACTGTCCCAAGACGTTCTCCTAATACCATATCAGTCTGCAACAGCTACAGAGTTAACTCACCTCTCCTAAGTGTCATCCCAGCCCTTCAGCCAGCAGCAGCAGATAGCCTTTCCACGATGACGCTAGCTCAAGACAAGCCATCAGACCTTAGCCAACTTTTGGCACATTGACTGCAGACAAGATGCTAAAGTCGTTCAGATAAATGCCAATGCACACGGTAGCTGTTGCAAAGGGAAAACACTTTCTTCTGTATAATTCCTCCACCTGGTGGCCAGGTCAGGGATTTGGCTAGTCCAGGTGCCGGACACAGGGCCGACCAGTTCCCAGCTCATCATGCCCTTCCTGCTTAAGGCGCTGTTTAGGCTGAACAACGAGGTAAAGCTCAAACTCGCATGGGCCCTGACCTTTTGCTTTCTGGAACTGGACAGGTAGCCCCTATTTGGTCAAGCATGTGCTTTACTGGTAAAGAGTATCATAATCTTCCAGAAATTCTTTATCTTTTGTTTTCTCTCCTCAACCCTGAAAATAATAACTTTCTTCAAAAGGGAAACCATTTGCAGAACGGGATCAGTTGTGAAAAACACCACATTTCAATTTTAAAGAAAATATATCATGGCTTGAAATTGTCAAAATAGCCTATTTTGACATTTGGAAATGAAAATAGAAGGAACTTTGAAAGGTCACTATCAAAACAAAGTGATTCCAAATTCATAACTGGTTTATTAACTCAATTTCTTTGAAAGAGTTCTTTTATTATTGTTTTGCTGGTTTTTTTCCCCCAATTCTCCTCTTTTTTTTTTCTTTTCCTGTCCTCCTTATTCCTCAGATATTCAGTGCTGGAACATCTGTAAGGCAGTGAGATATTTAGACATCCCGTAGACTCTTCAAATACACCAGGATGCATTACTGCTTTCATGACTAATGAGAGCAAGTAGCTTCTTTACATCCCACATCTCTAAATCCTGAAAGTACTTGGAAAACGTAAGACCCGCTTTCCACCTGGCACTCATGTGTGTACTCTATCACACTGTTTTATGGTCCTCTCAAGTTAAAAGACATGCAATTATCACAACTGCTTTTTATTATAAATTCATACATGCGTTAGAGGTGCATTTCTCTCTGTCTCACTATTTTTTTCCTTTGGCTGCAGCTTTTTAGCTTGTTCTCTGTTGCTTACTACTTCTCTCAATATATTCTTTGCAGTGAGGATATATTGAACCTGTCAAGTTTATTTAAAGAAAAGCTAAACTGGGGAAAATCAGGAGTATGTTGCCTAGACAGGGATGGTAAGGTATTCAAGACAAGGCCTTGCTCCACTTAGCAGACTACAAATCCTCCAGATGTCGAGGGAAGCACAGAAAAGCAGATGATAAATGGCAAGTGAGAAACTGTACATTGATAAATGGGACTGCAAAGAAAGAATATATCTCCAGCAAATCCTTCATTGTTGCCTGCAACTCCGTTGAATTGCAGAGTGCTATTTTTATAATCAAACCTGCCAGTAATCAGTCAATGGGAGGCATGGTCCTACATGTGTATGAGCCTAGAGAGTGAAAGGAAATTGTAACAGAGAGCAGGGAAAATAATCAGGTTGTTCCTGTCCCTCAACAGAGGCCCATGTTCCTCATTCACTCTGGACTGAGTGTCCTTTAGGGAAGGGACAGGAATGATGAACCCTGAGAGGAGAACAATCAAGGAAAAGGTATTTAGAGAACTCTAATACCACCACCAGTTGTCTTAAAAAATGTTATTGAAGAAATGAGTCAAAGGCTTTTCTTCCTCTATAGTTTTATGATCTTTGTTATCACTTGGTTTGTGGTCTCTTGAAGGAGGTGTTCATGCCATAGATGGGCTCAAGACATGTTACAAGCATAGGGTAGTCTTGCAGCACCCCTTGTTGAGCCTTCTCTATTAATTTGGTCCCCAGACACAGTAACATTGGACTGTTTACGAGGAAAAGACAGCATGCAGAGAGGTGACCATGAGATAATCTATCTTGCTTGGATTTTGAGTGGGAAAAATATTTTCTTTGTAGGAAATCCAATCTTTGGACTTAAAATTTCAGGAGAAACAGAGATTCAGGCTTTGGACTGCAGGAACAGTTTAAACGGCCCCAGAGTACACCCCGAACTCAAATTAGTAACTTTGGTTTCCTATGCAGAGACAGAAATCTGATCTCAGCTCACTCCCCTTACCCAGTTGGTTTGAATATAACTTTGATAAGTATGATTTTTGAGTGACAACCCCTGCATTTTGATGCACCCCCTAAAATAGGCAGGTTATGGAGTTACAGAGGTGTATCTTACATTCTTTGTAAGGGAAGGGTCATTTTGGTGCAGGCACATTTATACCACTGTATTGTCACTTGCGTGGCTGAAGGACTTAACCATATGGGAGAGATAAATCAGTCCAACCAGGATATATATAGACAGCTTTATTCTATTGTTTATGGATCTTTCAGCCCACAATCACTCCAAACTGAATCCATCCAACACAGAGGCTCCTGGACCCTGCAAATAACTGGACAGGGGTCACACGAGAATATCAGATGCTATAGGACTAAGGAAATAATATTAGTGAACATAAACCACAAACCCAAAGTCAGTGGAAACACTTCAATGAGATCCATTGTCATTGCTCTACAGCAAGATAGGAATTAAAAAGGAGCAAAAAATAGACCTCTCTTTCCATCTACATATTTGCAAGTCATATCAATATTTATGTGTAGATGTATGAGACACGCTTCGTAATAGGATACCTTGAGGTCTTAAAAACTGAATGATAGGGTTTCTTGCTTGTAATCCAGCTACTGAAAGAACGTCAACTTGCCATACAGAATATCCTTCCCTTCTTTTACAATTTAATTTTAAATACCTTCAGGAAGTTTAAACTCACATATGATATGCAAATTATCCATACTCTGAAACATCGCACTGATTTACATTGTAATTGTTCCATTACTGATGATAATGGAAGTTGCATGTCCAAGAGTACTTATTCTTATTAGGTAGGAACTCTGCAAAATAGGCTGACACTGCTTTGCTTTTGCAGCAGTTATTACAATGTGAATGGAAGAATCATAACACACCAGCCATATTGCAAGATATTGAAAAGCATTCTGGAGACAGCCTTATTTCTCAGAGGTATATTGTAAAGAAAAACCCCACCAAAATAACAAAAAACCCCACACCATCTATTCAGGACTTGATGAATACAGCTACAAATACAATAGTAAATATTAAAATACTAGTGATATGGTTCATGCCATGAAAATTCATACTTAATATCAGGAAAGTTATGAAAAATAATGATGGGGGGAAACTTGCATATAATCTAGGTTTAACTAGTTCTGACAGTGCTTCCTACATTAATCTGTGACAAAATGATTCATGGAATGGAATTTTTTTGCTTTCTCTCTTTACTCTTTTTCCAATAATTTTGCTGCTCCTCCTTACCCTTAGTGAATGTAAGACTGCTCAATAACTTTAAAGATGGACCAAAAATAGGCCATCTATTTGGCACCCATTATGGGTATAGCATCTCAATTCAAGATATAAATGAAAAATGAGATCATCAGAAAGCACAAAGGTACACATTTGATTTATGAAATTGTTAACACAGATCAAGGGGAAATATTTTAAATTAAGTATCAGCAGTATATATACTCAAGGAAAAGCAGAAGCAAAGATACAATAGTCCAAACCCCCTTATTTTAATTTGATATGTTTGATGCTAAATATAATATTTAAGACATGCAAATATTAATAGCTTTTTTGTAATGTTCACCTGAGGTTTATAGTCATGGCACTTATATTTGAGGGTCAGGTGAAAATAAATAAAGCTTAGATACCTTTGCTTCTGTCTCCAGGTACAATGGCATAAAAAGTTTGACCTTTGGATGATGACCATGGAACCACTCTGAATGGTAACTCAAACTCATCGCAGTCTCAGAAAATTCCTTTGACTTCTGTGTGTCAAAGATTTTTAGGTTGGGAAAGACCCTTAAGATCATTGAATCCAAGCATTAACTGAACACTGCCAAGCCCACCGCTAAACAAAGCCCCTAAAAGTCATATTTACATGTCTTTCAAATACCTCCAAAGGTGGTGGCTCCACCACTGCCCTGGACATCCTGTTCCAGACCTTGAAAAATTTTCTGTGAAGACTCTTTCCCTAATATTCAACCTCAATCTCCCCTGGTGCAAATTGAGGCCATTTCTTCTCGCCCTATCATTCATTGATAAGAGAGACCAACCCCCCACCTCACTTTTACCTCCTTTCAGGCAGTTGTAGCAGGCAATGAGGTATCCCCTGAGCCTCCTTTTCTCCAGGCTGGAACACCCCCAGCTCCCTCAACTGCTCCTCATCTAACTTGCGCTCCATCCCTTCCCCAGCTTTTTCTCTGGACACACTCCAGCATCTCAATGTCTTTCTTGTGTTGAAGGCACCCAAACTGAACAGAGAATTTGAGATGTGGCCTCACCAGTGCAGAGTACAGGGGGACAATCACTGCCCTGGTCCTGCTGGCCACACTGTTGCTGATACAGGCCAGGATGCCATTGGCCTTCTTGGCCACATGTTGGATCATTTTCAGCTGCTGTTCACCAGCATCCCCAGGTCCCTTTCTGCCAGGCACATTTCCAAACACTCCTTCCACAGCGTGTAGCACTGCAGGGGTTGACCCAAGGGCAAGAACTGGCACTTGGTCTTATGGAACCTCGTACAATTGGCCTCGGCTGCTGTATCCAGCCTGCCCAGATCCTTCTGCAGAACCTTCCTGTGCTCCAGCAGACCAACACTCCCGTCTAACTTGGTATCATCTGAAAACATATCAAGGCTGTACTTAATCCCCTCATCTAGATCACCGATGAAGATATAAACCAGGCTTGCCGAAATACTAAACACTGGAGAACACCGCTTGAGATCAGCCACCAATAAGAATGAACTCCATTTACCATTTAAAAATTACTATAAATGAAAAGTATAAAACTGTTGCCAGGTAGACTATAATCACACACCAACAATTCCTGTCAGACCTCTGTAACTCAGCTAATAAGGCTTAAATGTTATATATGCTTTTTTCAGGATTCATTTTTGACTAGGAACATACCCTGACTTCTCTAAGTTTTTGAATAAAGGTCCTGCTCACAAAAGAGGAAAGCAACTTCCTCAATTTATGATGTAGGAAAGGATTTGCCTGGGATATTTGTGCTCTGAATATGTAACATCATTCTAGGTATTTTCGTTTCTTTATAAATTAACAATGGAATTTGCTGGGGATTTTCTGCTGTATGGTAACATTGGGCATCTTTTTCTGTCACTTTTGTTTCTCTTTCTTTTGTAGAGTGGGGTCTCCATAGGATATGATCCTCAAAAGCAAACCTGAATTGAGGAAAGAAAGCAAAGATGATTTCCCATAGAATTTGCAAGAATGCAGATTTTTTTTTTCCGAATGTCCATGTGCCTCAGAAAATCTTTTATTTATTTTTGCCTTAGGTAGTGATAATTCATTACAAATGTATGTGATGATAAGAGAAATTAGTTTGAAAGGAAGAAGCCTCTCAGAGTCACTCCTGCCTCTTGCTGCATTTGTTTGTGTTTATGTAAGCAAAAAAATGGCATGCATTATCTTTTTATGAGCCTTGCGATTTATTCTGTTTTGTTGTCAGACCTTTGGGAATACATTCTATAAACTTTATTGAGACAAGATATCTAGAGGCGTTTGCATATTTGTGAGCTCAGCACAATATTACTTTTTAATGCACTTTTGACTTTGCATGGAGAAAATGGAGTAAGAAAATGTAAAACAAATATATTTCAGGTGGCTTCATTTTTATTACCTGCTTTTTGTTTCCTCAGGTTAAAAGCAAGTAAAGATTCCACCATTTAAATTTAATAAACACTGAGATCTTCTAACTTGATTTCTCACTCTTTCTGTGGCTAAAAATTAAAATTCCTAATCAAGGTCTCAATTTTAAAATCTGTGAAGGACACTGCTAACTGTAAGATGCATTTAAATGTATTCTGGTAGGATTCTTGAATTGGGCTTTATGACATGCGTCTATTTTCAATAAAAAGACTTGCACAGATTTTGCTGTGGTTTTAATTCTCTACATTCTTCCTGATATTGACCCAAATTGGCATCAGCACATGTACAGTGCTGTGCTCAGCTGTGCATAGATGCTCACATGCTGATGCTAGTCCAGCAGCAGACCTATGAAGGCTCAAGAATATGTGGAGTGTAAGCAATCAGGTCCTGAGAGAGTTGCTTTTGGGTAGCCTTAAAAAGAGAAATTGAAGTGAAATCTTATTGTGGTCTTCAGCTACCTAACAGAAGGATTTAGAGAAGATGTATATGGGACCTTCTCAGAAGCATGCAGAAGAAAGGGGGGCAGTGCAGAAGGGAAAATCTTTTCACTGGGAAGGTAGACTAACACTGGAAAAGGCACCCAAAGAAGTCTGTCATGTCCCCTTAACTGATTAAAATTTAAATGCATTTTTTAAAACAGATCTTAAATTATCTGTACAGATTTTATTATAAATACTTTATTTACATGAGTGGTTTATCACTGTCAAAAGAACATGTTTAGATATTAAACACAATTAAATACATATCTGTTTTATTTCCATTCGTTGCACTTCCATCTGTGCTGACATCTCATCCTCCAAGGATGTCAGAGGTTGAAGTATGATAAGAATTTGCCTTTTCTGGTTTATTTTAAAAGACAATATTGGGATATCACTATGAAGTGAAAGTCCCACTGGCTCCCATCTTTCTTTTTTCTCTTCAGCTAATTTCTTTGTCATGATTTGTGCCTTTTTTTACCTGAACTGTCCATTAGTAAATTAGAATTTATAAACACTCTCAAAGAAAAAAAAAAAATGTTAGAGAGTACTTATGGAAAACCTACTTCTACCATACAGAAACACTTCTGATAGAATCTGGAGAATGAAAGTCCCTTTGGAAAGTTTTCTGACCTTTTATATTTTCCTTTCCTGATAAATCACTTGATTTTGAAATAACATCCTCTTTGACAACTTGGGTAAGTGACACAAAATATCCTCTCATGGTGCAGAGGTTCCTCTGAACAATTTCTGTCCCTCTGAACAGAAAGAAAATAAATAAATTATATTTCTTTGTTTTATGTCCTAGAAGAGCTGAGTGATTTTCACACACTCTCTCTCTAGCAAAGAAGGGATGTGTTTGGCTGCCCTGGCAGCCTTCTCTTTCCTCAATTTCACCACTTAGCAGGTGGGTGTTCCCATAGTTTTGATTTTTGACCATGCTGTGACACGTGATGTGCTCCTGTTGCAATCTTGTTTCATTATGCACACAGAAAAAAATTTAAAAAAAAAAAGCAAAAGCAAAGGATCAGTTTCTCCATTTAGACACTAATTCAGCAGTGCATACATCATCATTATTCAAGAAAACATGCCATAAACGTGCTGATGGATGTGCTTAGGTGTTATGTTGAATTAGGGACTTAATGACAAAAGACAGGCAGTAGAGCTGAACAGTTCGTATTTGGAGAACCATGTCCCCATGGAACTCAAGTGGTAATGACAATCATACACTGCATCACAGTGACAAAAATAAAGAAAAATAGATTTTGAGGAAACTGCAATGCATGTTGTAGCATTACAAATGATCACGGTCCCTAGAAGGGTTCAGACTTTGCTATGAATACTAAAATTTCTCGGTTTTGTTGAAGGTGGAAACCATATGAATGAAGCAATAGCATGCTGGAGCTTGTTGCCAGAGGAGATTGCGGAGACAGAGTATCAAGAGGTTCAAAAAGGATTAGAGAAATTAGACAGACAAATTAGACGAGACAAATTAGACATTAAATGAGCAAAGTCAATACTACACTATTGAGTGACTGACAAAACAAATAAAAAAGCCTTTGTCTAGAGGGACTTTGATGAACTGTAAGGTTGAATGAGCAGAAACTTTATGGAGTTTGGCAAGGAGAAGAGCAATGTTCTGCACATGAGCAGAACAAAGCCATTTGTCGTTACAGCTGTTAACACACAGAATGAAGTAGGAATTCTGCTGAAAAGAACCTGGGCACAGTGGGTGGACGCTGTTTAGTAAAGGCCAGGAGCACTCTCACTGTGAAGAAGGTGTGGTCCATATTTGCATACAGTATGAGGAGCATGGCCAGGAGACTGAGAGTGGATGTTATTCTCACCAGTGCAGAGGAAGTTACACCTGGAGGAGGGTTCAGTCTTGGACCTCTCAAATTCAGGAAACATGCCACAAAACCAGGGCTAGCAAAGAGTGACGAGTGTGATTAAAGCCCTAGAGTACAGAAAGCAGAGAGACAGAGGAAGATGGGGATGTTTAATGTGACTAAGTTGAGTGAAAGAAGAAGTCTAATGTCATCCTAGAATTGCTTCAAGAACACTTACAAATATTATGGAGCCCAATTCTTCTTATTAGTGGCAGATGCTAAATCAAAGTGGAATGGACACAAACTGGGGCTTGGGGGACTAGGTATTGAAAAGATCTTTGTCTCTCACATAACATCAGAACAGGAGGAAGAATCTTCGTCCTTGGAGGGTTTCCAGATCTTGTTAAACAATCACTGCCGACCTGATTTTACTTGAGCAGCATTCATGACCTGAGCAGAACCTTCCTGTGCTCCAGAGCTCCCTTCCATCCAGAGGTTTTGTGGTATTTTGTTTGTTTTGTTAGTTGGTTTTGAGGGGGTTTTTGCTTGGGTTTTGGGGTTTTTTTTTTGGGGGGGGGGGGGGGGTTTTTTTTTTCTTTTTAGTGTCATAGACAACAGAAAGGTTTAAACAGATATGAAAGGGAATATGGAGATATGTACCCTCCATAACATCCCTACAGCAATAACTTTGGAAAACTCATTTTCATTCAAGGGTTAGACTTGCATATCCTTCCTAAACAGCTTTTTATACTGCTACTTTCAGAGAAAGAGTAAGTGTTGGAAACATTGGTAGGGTTTTTCTTGTGTTTTAAGAAGACAATTAAAAGATGGTGCCTTTTTCTCTCCACACATCCTCTTTTCCAAACATATTGATGCCTTAAAATTTGTTCTGCTACTGTTTACTTTATCCTCTAACAGGTAAAGGAAAATAAAATCTGTAGTATTTGCCCAAAACAACATTTAGCTCAGGTCTAATGACATGATATAGGAAAAGACATCATCATACCATGGGCCTCTTCCTTACCTACTGATGTCTCCCCTAACAGTGTACTGATGCATTGTAAGTAACAAAAATCAGCTTCTTGGTGGAAAATAATGCCTTCACAAGCAAAGAATGAGGGAAATATATTTTCAAAGGACCTCGAGGAAGTCAGAATATGGAGAACTAGTGAAATTATCTGTAATACACCCAGACATACTACTAACTATACTATTTCAACCATTAGAAGAAAAAAACTATGTGTGATGTGTTTTTGCCTTCGCTTTACAGTGAGTCCAGAATCAGTATGAGTAGGAAAAAGCTCATGGTTTAGAGGTAATTTTTTGATTTGGTTTGCTTTTAGACAAAGTGACTTAGCCAGAAAAATCAAAAATGTTCAGGCTAACAAACTTTAACACACTGTATCAACACTGTCAAATGAGCGTCCTTGGATTGTTCCAGATGCAACCTACAAGAGTTGCTACAAAAGAACCTAAAGGCTTTTGCTTTGACTGGAGTTATCATGAGAGCAGTCTTGAAAAACTCAGGAGTTTTTGCCAACAGTGTGTTTGCTGTATAACTTTGATTTTTAGCAGACATATTCTCTCTGTCCATTATTCTGCTTCCCTCTCCCCTTGAAGTAACTTCATGGCCCCTTCTTGCTGAGCTGGAACTCCATGCAAAAACAGTGCATCAATGAAAAATTGGATGGAGTTTTATCTACTGTTTACATAATAAAAATAATTCCATTCCACAAGTAAATCACCACTACAGTGGAGACTCAATGCACTAATCAAGCAATGCCAGCCCATACTGTGAGTGTGCAGGTATAATGCTACCAGTGTGACTGCCTGGGGAATACAAATGCATTGACAACTAATAGGATTATTGACCTCATGTCACAGAAACGAAATAATTTAAATTTCAAAATTCTGCTCTAATTGTCATAATTAAGAACTCTTTCCCTCCTTCCTTGACTTTCACATGGAATAGATGTATGTAATGAGAAAGACGTACACAAATTCTTCATAAGGCTGGATGGGTACAGATAAGGATATAACAAGTCGGCAACTGATATGTACACTATATTTTTGAGATTTTTTCATGCACAGTGATTACTTCACCAGTATAATTTTTCATATAAGAAAGCAAATTTAAGAACTTCTCTTCCTTCTTTTTCTGGATAATGTTTCTGTCCTCACACCAGTGCTCATTACCCTCCACTTGTGGACTTACGAAAATGTCTGCAGATCCCACAATGTAATGTGGGCCAGAGAAAATATTCATGCAATGGAAAACATTATTTTTATACTTTTGAATTTCTTTTCAACTTCAGTCATTTCACTTTTACTTGCTAGACATGTTTTAGAAGGTTTAAAATCACTATTTAAAAAAAAGTGAAAATATAAAAATGTACTTGTTTATTTCTTCCTTGGTTGCTTAACAGAGTTTCTTTATGCTTAACAGATATTATTTAGCCTCATATAACAATATTAGACCGTCCTTTAGTAACTGGCTTCTTCATTGGCAAATAATAGCTGAGTCCTTTCAAGGAGTATGCTCATCAGTGGTCAGCATTTCCCTGGAGAAACTGACTTCCTAGAATGTGGATGGCTGCACTTTTTCTTGAGTAAAGGACTGTTTGGACAGCTGGGCCCAGAGAGTAGTGGTGAATGGATTTGATTCCAATTGGTGGCTGGTCTCAGATGGCTCAGTATTTGGGCCAGCCTTGTTTAACATCTACAGGGGTGACCTGGACGAGGGGACCAAGTGCACCCTAAGCCAGTTCACAGACAACACCAAGCTGGGCAGGAGCGTTGATCTCCTGAAGCATAGCAAGGGACCTGGACAGGCTAGATTGATGGGAGAAGCCCAACTGTATGAGGTTCAACGAGGCCAAATGCCAGGTCCTGCACCTGGGTCATGACAACGCCAGGCAGTGATCATTCCCCGTGTACTCCGCGCTGGTGAGTGGCACCTTGAGGCCTATGTTCGCTTTTGGGCCCCTCACTACAAGAAGGACATTGAGCTGCTGGAACATGTTCAGAGAAGGACAACGGCGCTGGGGAAATGTCTGTAGCACAGGTCTGGTGAGGAGAGGCTGAGGGAGGTGGAGGTGTTTAGCCTGGAGCAAAAGAGGCTCATGGGGCAGCTCATTGCCTTCTAAAACTGCCTGAAAGGAGGCTGTAGTGATGGGAGTTTCAGTGTCTCCTCACAGGTAAAAAGTAATAGGACGAGAGGAAATGACCTCACAGTTTGCCAGAGCCCAACTAGTTAGATTTTAAGAAAAGTTTCTTCACAGAAAGGGTTGTAATGCATTGGAATAGGCAGCCAAGGGAAGTGGTAGAGTCACCATCCATGGAAGTAGTCAAAAGCATGTGGCTACAGCACTTGAAGACATGGTTTGTGAACATGGTGGTGGTGCTTAGTTGAGGGTTGGACTTGATGATCGAAAAGTTTTTTCCAACCTTAAGAGTTCTATGATCTTCCAATGTGCCTATTTAGATCTTCTTGCAGTCAGGTCCATAGCTGATTTCAGAAATTTCTCCTGTTATACAGAGACTGGCTTTGGCTTGGAGAAGACATCTTGCAGGACCCATAGAAAAGACCTGTTTTATGGATAGGCTTTTTAACTGCAGGAATGCTGCTCTATGCAATGCACTGGAAAGAGCTGATACATTTGTCACCTTGCTTTTCTGTGCTTCTATAAGGGATATATATGGTCATAATATTCCTGAACACATCAGAAATTTCACAACCATGGATGGAAAGCAGACCCACAAGGGTGTTCCCTCCTTCCTATTTCTTTGAAAATAATGGGTGAGGGAAGGAGAATTTGTGCATTTGAAATAAAAGGGTAAGAGAAGAGATAATGGGATGGAAAGAATCTTTCTTCCTCCATTTTGGAAATCACAGGATAGTAGAATGATAACATTAGTCTAGAGTAGTCCCACAACAAGCTTTTACTTGAGATCACCTTCAGTCTCAATCAGGAGATAAGTGCCATTTTATGATTACTGTCACACACTGATGGCTTCAATTACCCCGAAGACTTTTTAACCCAAAAGTGTGCTGTTCTGATGCAGAAGAGTATCACTGAAAAAACCTGGATCCCTGTTATGGGGATGATATGAACATAAAATCTTATCCAGCTATAAATAACTAGATCATTTCTCAAACATTTAGAAGGCAGAAGTAGATATACTTGCGTCAGTGGGATGACTGTCAGAGAAGAAATAAGAAAGGCAGCTTTCCTTTTTATTTAATTCTCCCTCCCTCTTTCATTTTAATGGTCTTGTTCATGTGGAACAGGTAATATACAAGGATACTCAGGATCCCAGTAATGGAGGTGAAGCCAATTCTGGAACGTGGTTTGCCGCATGTCGAAGGTGATGAATGGGGGATGATTTATTAAGTCACCTGGGCTGTTCCCTTCTACGCCAGGGTTAGTTCCAGCAGTGTTTCTGTGTGTTTAATGGATTAATGCAGTTCAATGAAGTTTATTCATGAAAGAGAATGTGGGCTCAGCATTTTATTCCAAGTAAAGTGTGTGAAAAACACTGCGTAATAGAATTCTGATTTCATTTTCCAGGAACAGGACCCAAGAGGACAAATTCACTATCCTTTACAGCATACCTTTCCTTTAGCACAAGTGACAGAAATGAGATACTTAATGCAACTCTAGCTTAGTATTGGAGCATGGAAAAATTTGTAACAATGCAGAAAGGGCCAACTTTAATCACAACTGCATGTCCCAGACCAGCACACATGATGCAATAAATATCTCTGTAAGTTTTAGGAATGTACACTTCACTTTTGGAGCAGGAAAGGTGGAAAAAAACCAAACAAAATCTAAAACTAAAAATAAGTGTATTTTCTGGGTATGTGCTGACACAACAGAGTTTTCCAGGAAAAGTTTATACTTTGCTGTGTTTTTCTTCCTTCATTGTAAAAGGTGTCAAACAAAAAGCAAAAATCATGGACTTGAATGTTTATCCTCAAAATAGAGGCTCTTGAGGGAATGCTACTGATTATTGAAAGATCTTTTCAAACTTTTTAAATTTAAAGGAGTTTTCTAAGAGTAAAGAAAGCGAATAAAATAATATGAAAAAGCAATCTCAGTTTGTGTTGTTATTTTTAAAACACATAAACCTTTCAGGAGCCAATACATTGAAAAGGAAACTGTTGGAGGAGAAATTCTAGATTACTATATGAATGATATGGTGAGAAACCATCAGGTAAGAACAAGTAGGAAAAATTTAAACCCCCTCCAAAAAAGAAATCCCCCTCTAATCTCATTTCTTTGATACTTAATGAAAAAAAGAACTTTTTCTTTCAGATTTTGCAAGCCAAAGAGATTTCAATAAATCTTGATCAGTACTGTTTCAGGTGTATGGTGTGAATAAATATGAGGGTTAGGTTTAGGATACCTGTAAGGAATGGGTTGTATTTCTAATTCTGGTTGTCACTGATTGATAATTATAAAACAATCAAAAAGATCATAAAATGTTATTCCATAACTAGTACTTTCTGAAGTGTTGTATTGCTTTGCAAAGAATCTTGAGGTCAAAAAAGGATAAAGAAAAAAATGAAACTTGGGATTCTTTGTCCTTTCTAATCTTCCTGATCTCTCAAATTTTAACCTTAGGAGTGTTTGGAGACATGACAGGTCTGATTGTTAGCCCTCTTTGTTCCTCAAGTGGGAATATAATTTTTTTTGTGTCCAGAGTGAAAATACAGTTATTTTTTCTTGCTCTATGGTATGTAGTACTCTTATACAAGAACTATTTCATCTAACTTTGGTGTGCAAAGCACATTACAACTAATCACAGAACAGAATATGTTTTCAGTAAGTATACTTCAAATTTATATTGAGAAGGAGACACCTGACACCAAAGTAAGGTCATTCACTGCAGAAAATAAGAAGTTTCTATGTGTTAGCAGCATTACTTATTCCAATTAATATATTACTTACGCCCATATAATTAAAACCAGAGTACATGCTCTGCGTGGCTGGTAGGCATCAATCTAGAATACTTACACAACACACAGCTTAATTCAGACAGACATCAAGTAGATAATTTTTCAAAAGGATGTAATTAATAAATAATTCTGGAAATCCAGAGATGGAAACAACCCATTGATGTCACAGATATTAAATTTAATCCAGCTCAGTTTTTTTTCATTCTTGCCAGTGAGAACGTCTCCCATTTGTCCCCTAAAGAACAGAGAGGAACATGGGGAAGTTAGAAGTGAGTTTCATTTCTTTTATCAAGTAAGAATGGATGAACATGGGAGATGATAAGTGTGGAAAGTTCATGGTGTTTTCTCTTTTTTTAAAAGGTTTGAAAATATTCCTTTGTTGTCTTGCATAGCATAGACCTTAGATCAGGACACAGCCAAAAGGCTGTGCTGGGGAATGTCCTGGAACATTTGAGCTAGCACAAGAGCAATTCCCTGACTCCTCCAACTTATTTTGCCCCATTTCCTTTTATTCTACTTTTGTTATTCTGCCCTCCACCTCCAATATGTTGGAAAGGATTCTGAGCAAGTAAAGGGATCACCAAGAAGATAGAGAGATGTCTTGATTTTCTCAAGGCTGCATACAGAAAACTAAACTCCAGAAGTAATGAATCCATCCTTCAGGCCAGCTGGATTTATGACAATTGCATTGATTGTCAAATGAATAGACAGTCCATAATACCCCTCAGTGACTTGTACTGCAATGCGACAGTTACCTCGGATCTGGAAAAGGGTTTGGAAATCTTTAGGAAGAATTTAAAAATACAAAAGGATTTTTTTTTTTTTAAATAATAAATCTTTTGAAACAGGCCATTGTTTCTGAGTATGCAGTGGCAGGAACAATCATCTAAATGTGTGGCTTCCTTTTTTTAAAAGGCAGCATTTCTGGGCCGTCTTAGCCAATTCAAGGGATCTTGTCTACAGCTTGGAATGATAAATAAGAGAAAAACTAGATAACGTGCTCGGTTTCAGATAGTAATTTATAGTGTAGCATAGAATAATATATTTTGTTTCGTGTATTGACATATCTGACATATGGAGATTTCTTATGCATATACACATTTTTTATTCATCACTGCAAGAGATAGTTGAATAAATATGAATAAAAGAAATATACAAACAAATTTCTTTTAAAAATACTTCTGTTTGGATGGAATTTTGCATCTTCAATACATGGTTTTTTTATCTTTTGGACTAATAACTCAGTGGAAGGACTAGGAAATGTACAGCTTTAAACAAGAGTTTGAGGGGTTTTTTTGTTTTGTTCTTTTCCATACTGAAAGGAACACAATGTAGGAAATAATGTAGGAAACAATTTTTGTTTCAATTATGGAGTTACACTGAGAAAATACCAAAAGTTTGATGGTTCTGAATATGAGAATTTCTTGTTTGGGCATTAAGTATTCTTACCCTGTCAATCTTATGGAAATGAAAGTGGTATGGAATAGGTGTTAGAAATTAAAGCCGTTTCATATAATTATTAAATGTGCCACTCCATTCTGAAAAGGGTGTAGCATTAAATGGGCTTTGTTTGATATTAATCAAACTTTCTTACCTGAAATACATTCTAAATTTAATGACTCTGTTCTGCAGTCAAGATTGGCTGTCATTCAAATTCAGTCTATGGGAGGATATGTCTTTTTAAATTTTTTTTTACTATAAGATTACTGTACACAGAGCCGGAGAAAGCCTTACAGAAAAAAAATGTAATTATATGAGATGAAAGATAGAATAAAACTGTGGGAGAGAATAAAGGCGTATCATTCAATATCTCATATGTTCTTTGTCATGGAAGTGATTTCTGCAGTTGCAAGAAGAATAGTGATTTACTAGGAGTTAGATTCTTCATTTGCTAAAGCAGTGCTGTACTCTTACAGTGCATGTCATGTAGAAAAAGCTCAGTAAAAGGAGAGAATAAAAAGCAACGTGTCTCAGTGGCAGAAACTCTTCTATTTTGCTTTAATAGGATGTTGCGTAAAAGTCTGCATTTCAAGTGATCAGTGTTCTTCACAAAAATAAAACATTTAAAAATGTGAAGAAGTTGTTATACATCATCAGATTTTCACTGAAGGTAAGTTTTCACAGGAAGGAAAATGCCAAATAATATGAGTGAAGGGAATTTTACTGATTTACATCGTTTGAGAATCACAGAAAAATGAGTTATGGCAATAGATTAGCTATACATACCACAGGGAATTTTTTTCTTCTCTTTTTGATTTTTCCCACCCCAGTGAGACTGGGATTTGAGTCCATTTTTCCAGTAGAAGCAGAGAGAAAAAGAGAGAAACTCTTTTTCTACTGATCTTACACTTCCAGAATACGGTGACCAAATGAGCCCTCTCATGCCCGTAGAAATGAAGCAAATTTTCAGTTCAAACAGCAGCTATGGGTTTTGTTCTTCAATTGCAAAGGTAAAGCAGTCAGATCAGATGCTATTTTTTTGTGGCTCTCCTCCATTTCAGAATTCATATCCTTTTCCTCAGCTCTGTGCTCTCTAAAAATTGTTTTCATGCATCAAATTGTTGTCCTTGATCAACAAGATGCTCAGGGACAGATAAGACTGTACTCCCTACATTGTTACTGTCTCTCCCTGCAGAGTGCAGGTTCCAGAAGTGACCAGTCCACATTTTGACATGTTCACAGGATGACTTGAATTTTAATATAAAATTCCATTTATAAAATTAATTAAAGTTGTAACTCCAGTACAGGAAATTAAGGATGGTAATAAAAGAGCTGGCTGGAAAAATTCCATGTAAATAGTTTTCTCTCATTCAGTGTTATTCAGACAAAACCAGTTCAATTTTTTTCTTGATGTGAAATGCGATCAGCTTGAACAAATTTGTATCATATGGTATTGCACTTCAAAAATGATATGATTTTTGATTTCTTGGAAAAAGAAATTCGATAATTTTGAAAAATTTCTGGTTTGAAGTGGATATTATGTAACAAACTAAGCAATATTAAAATAACAAAATATTTAAATGAAATTACTAAACCAATATAATGAAATAATGGACTTTTACTCTAATTTCAGCTGTATTTGACATACTAGCATATTTTTAGTGAACAAAAATCAGTTCTTCGGTCATGTCTAGTTGTATCTCTCCAAGAAATTAAAGTTAAACTGTCCATATTACCTTGACTTTATGAACATATGACAACAGTAGTATACTGTGATATATTAGAGAATGGATAGATAAGGTAGAAAAACAACAAAATATTTAGTTTGCTCTGTTGTAGATGCGTACTTTTCTTAACACAGGAAGTGCAATAGATTTAATGGAGGCTTAGATGATGTACATCATAAACTCTAATATGGGTGATAAATTTAGAAATTGGAAAAGACAAGTTTGGTAAAAAAAATGGAGGGTAAACAAAGGAGGCAGAAAACAGGAAAGAGTCCCAAGAACTGATCTGTATAAGAGACTTATGAAAGTTTCCTAATGATTTGGCAACAGAGGTTAAATGGGACTTCACAGAATTTGTTGATGATTCAAAGGACAGCACAGCAGGAACAGAATCTAAGTATCATGGAAGAATTATGAGATCAAAAGAGGAAAAGAATAGAATTGTAAAGACATTTAGGACATTAAATAGTCTTGAAAAAGTAATTAAAATTTCTCAGATGGTCTAGGGGCTTTTTGCTCAGAAATAGCACGGGAAGAAGACACTGATTCATCATAAGATGTCTGAAAAATGTCACTATAAACCACCAAGAAAAAGGCAAATGTGGAACTGAAGTGCATTAAGCAAACACATTTTCAGTAGAAATCAGAAAGTAAACTTAGAGAAAATAGAATGGTTTAAGAAAAAGAAAAGATTATTTTTACCAAAGGAGACTAAAATGCTTGTCTCATTTCATCAGGTAAAGCACAGCCTGAAAAAGGAAGATGATGTCTTTCTGCAACAGGCATCATGAGGGAGAATAATTTTCTCAGTGAGGTTGGGTAAAGAACAAAAATATATACATTTCCCATAAAGTTTTGTGAGTTCAGGGTGAGGTTTTTTGTTGGTGGTGGTGGGGTGGGGGGGTGTGATTGGTTTTTGTCACTGTTGTTTCGGTTTGTTTTCTTTAATCCACTTAGATTTCTATGCCAATTTGATAATACAGAAGAGACACAGTTAAGTGTAGGTTTTGAGACTAACACTGCAGCAGATATAAATTCTGTTGGTACTTCTGCCTCTGAACTGCATGTTCATCATGTTTTGAAACTCTTTATTTCCCAGCATTTAGATGCCACTTAATTAAAACACTGAATTTAAATAATCTCCTAGTTTAATAATATTTTATGTATACCAAAATTGAGTCGCAACTAAGGGGTGGGGAAAGGGGAGGCAGCTCAGAAAAAATGAGGATGCTATGATATCCATGATATCATGAGGGTCTAGCCACTTAAGATGATGCTATTTTCAGCTGCAAAACATTGAACATGTTAAAAACTTCACATTTAGGAAACACTGAGTATCCTATCCTGCCATTTAGTATTTTCTAATGTATATTCATAGTATCTTACCTAATATTCATAGTATCTTCTTTTTTTCAAAATCTCTTCAAACGTTATTCCTTTGAAGTTCTTATCATAGCTATATTTTTTAAAAAGATGGTTTCTGGTATAGAGATTTCCCTACAAGTTAATTCATTCCTCCCAGGGGAGGACATTCCTTTATTTTTTTAAGTGAAACATTAGGAGTAGTTCCTAAAATAATCTATCAGTACTTTTTTTTTTTCTGTTTTAATGAATTCTCAGACTTATTTATAAATGTGAATTAAACAGACACAGAATATATAACTACCCATGCTGCTTTCCAAACGGTTCAATTACAGGTAGAACCCTCATGGGAGAAAACATTTACATTCAGTGATGACTCTGATAAATATTTTCTCATTTTGGCTGAATAACATAGTAATTTCTGTATTTCATAGGGACAGCTGAAAGAAGAAAATAATTGGTATAGCATTATTGCCTTGTCCTTTATAACCTCGATCTTAAAGAATAAATGTCCCTTTAAATTTGATTGAATGAAGACTCATTAATGGAAGTTATGAGACCTAATCAGACTGTCAGTCTGCATTTTTTGGTGTCTGGAAAATGAAAAGCAAGCAAGACACTAGAACAAGTGAGACATGCTTTTTACTGTGATAAAGATGCAATCCAATACAAATCTACTGAATGTCATCTTCTCTTGGAGTCAGAATGACATCTTTATTCTCCACACTTTTAATCCTGAGGCACCTCACAGCAGCGACTGTCAAAGTAGTGCTAATTCAAAAAGAGCCCTGGAGGTGAAAATGTTTGACAGCCTCTCTCAGTTATCCAAATGAAAAATCAGGTTGTTTTCTTTCACCATCCTTTTTGTCCACTTCTGTACACACTTCCTTCAATTTGACTTTCAATTTCTTAGTCATTTCCAGCCTCCCCAATTATTCAATCTTAAGATTCTTTTTCCTCTGCTGTTAATGATTCAGATAGAATTGTTTGCAATGTTACACCAAAAAAAAGGCGTGAATTGCCGTGTATAAATGGTAAAGGTACCTTGTTTTTAAGCTGTAGACCTCATCTGAAAAGGAGAAAACAGCCTCAATCTTATCTTTGTTTTGCAGAAGGACTCCCTGCTTTCTGAATATATTAATTTACATAATTAACATTACAGTAAAAGTGAAGTAAAGATTAAGAAGAAAGTGTTAGTGCCAAAGTAACTTGGAAATAATCTTATAGGACTTTGGCTGCTCTTGGCTTCTAATTCATTCTGTATTGATGCTCTACTAACTGTTACAAAGGCAGGAAATGTGGTCTAGTAATTTAAATATAATGCATTTATGATAATTTTCTATCTCTGTTGCTATGAACACCATTAATTTTATAGTATGGAGAATATGAAGAAATGAAATATTTAGAATAATTGCTTAATCACTCCACAATATTTAAGGTCATTGTGTCACAAGGTCACTCCTTCGTTAAATTGCGAGTCATTGAGTTTCTCTCAAAGACCCATAGACTCTCATTACGGGGTTGTTTGTGGATGGCATGAAATGTGGGGTGGCCCCAAGCAAATATTAATGGACTAAATGTGGCTGAGACACGCAGTGCACCACAATACAAATGTTCTAAAGTGTGTCCCACACCAGCGTATATGTGATGAACTCAAGGCGAACCCTAAGTGAAAAGTTAGCCAGCAAAAACTTTTGGTGTATGGCTCCAGTCCTGTCTCTGGAGGTGGCTCAGGCCATCCCATCCATGTGGTAAGTCAGCAGCCTGGAATTCTTGTGGACTAGGTGTGAGTAGACACACAGCAAAAGAGACCACAGGGCCATCTAAGTGTGAGGCCCCTGTCCTGGCCAGGGTCTGATTTTAAGGGTGTCAGGGTGACAGTCATATCCCAAGGTTTCACTACCTAAAAATTGAATCATTTTACATCAAAACCATGAATCTTAACCAACAATAATGATTCAGTAAGCCAAATTTTAGCCAAACTGTTCAGCTTGCTGGGCAAACTCTGGGAACAACAAAAGCTATAGTTGTATTTGTGCATATTCTCTGAAGACTTAATGGAATAATATGCTCAAAAAATTCCTTGTTGGGAATGACAAGAAAGAGACAAACTGCACATTTTTGCATAAAAACATGCTGATTCCTTGTTCTTTTGTGACAATTTTGTACTCTTAGCCTCATTAGATTGACTGTGGAGGAATTAATTTTAAACTATTTAACGCAGCACTCTACAGTACTCTTTTCCGAAGATCCCTCAAAGAACTTTCAACCAAATATCACTGATATCAATGGAAATGGGATTTTTCCATTTTACTCTGTGAGCTCTGGATCCTATTTAATGTTTACAAGTGATTTCTGTGTTATTTTTTAAATTGTGAAAGCTTTTTTGTAGGGTTGACATTAAGCTGTGAAGAGCAATGGGACTAAATTCACCATGTTAGAGCCAGTAGGTTATCTCCAAAAGGATGTCATGGCTCTGATTCGTTCATGGAACAAGGTTCACACAATCTGTTATGTATTACAGTTTGCCTGACTACATTTCCTTCTTTGTATCTTGGCCAAGACATTTCAGTGTTCCTGTTCCTTTGAGACCCTCTGTTTAAGATGTGAGTGATTTCCAATGCAGAACACTATTGCTGCAATTAATTAATTGCCAACCAACTCTTTGTTAATAAACCCACCACTGAAAGTCTAACTTTTAGTCCAGGGGCTTCCACTTCACTTTTATATTCTAAAGCGTTTTTTAATGGTGTGTTAAAAAACCCCAAATGTCAGGATTAATTTTGATTCTTTCATGTTGCTCCTCTGGACATACCATAGGAAATAAATAGGGATAAGAAAAGCAGGATAGGAGTTTTCTGCAGCTATCTCACTCCAGACAATCTTCAAACCAAGTAAATGACATATTTTATTGATCAGCAGGGAAATTTATAGTGCACAGGGGAATGTCCCCATTGGGCAGACTGGTTCTGCTTTACTGACACTGTTATTTACCTTCCACTTGCTGTTTTCTAGAGAAGATTGAATTAATATTTTTGTCCTTTAAAACAGGCTGCTGAGCAGATGCATCATTCTGCATGGAGGATCCTTCCCTTTGCAAATAAAATGTATTTTAAGAGGAAACTGAAAAAATCTGCCTTGCTTTGTGTGAGGCCCTATGAGCAATGCATTCACGGCATATATAAGCAGAATGTTAATATTTATGTGGAGTTTAATGCTCTTTTTGACTGCCAGAACCACAAAGTTCTTTGATTTGATGCCATTCTTGAGTTTCAAGGGGTAGTAGAGTTCCTGAGGTGGTCATTCAGGCTGAGCCTTTTTGCAGAAAAGCAGTATTAGTGCACATCATCCTCTACCTGCAAATCCTATCCCCTCCTGACGTCAGGGAGGTTACCAGTTCTGTGTAAATGAAAATCCATAGATTTATCATTTTCCTGCAGGTGTATGGTTTGGCCTCAGATAACTAAGCACAGAATCTTGATATATCCAGAGTAATATGACTTGTTGAACAACAAGGATAAATAGTGCTGATTTTCTCATTTTTTAAATAAATATCACAGAAATGTCACATTGCTGATCTGCATGGAATATAAGTTTTAAAATTCAAATGTTAAAACTCACAGAAGAATTAAAAAAACTCTAATTCTACTCATTTCACAAGCGTAATATTAGCCCAGACACCAAAGTACAATATAATTTAAATTTTTCTTCCTAGCTCTTTTATTTCATTTGTCAGATTAATTTGTTCACAGAGAGAGAGAGAGAGTAGAAACAAAGTTGCCAAATCCTTCTTCATCTCTGGCCCCCAAACTGGGACTGGAGCCAAATAATGTCATGGCTCTTACAGTTAGTTCCAAAAATCCAGAAGGAATTCGTTGCCATCAGAAATGTAACTGTAACTTGAAAGTAAAATTTTTGAATCACCATAATTTAGAAAGGGATATTTAAATTTTTCTTCTTAGAAGTTTCATGTGGGTATCACAGAATTTTAGAAAGGCTTGGGTTAGAAGGGACCTTAAAGGTCATCTGGTTCCAACCCCCTACCATGGGCTGGGATGTATTCCACCAAACGTGGTTGCTCAAAGCCCTATCCAGCCTAGCCTTTAACACTTCCAGGGACTACTTCTCTTGGCAACATCTTCCCTTACCATCCTTACCATAAATAATTCCTTTCTAACATCTAATAAAACCTAGTCTCTTTCAGTTGAAGCCATTGCCCCTTTCTCCTATCTCTACATGCCCTTGCAAAAAGTCACATATTGGTAGATAACCTGAGGTTGTGATAAGAAGCTGTTTGACCATTTACAAGTTTTCCCCTGGCTAGAAGTCACTAATACCCTTGCTTCACACATTGCCGCTCCTTACAAAACGCTACAAATATGGTCTTCCCGACTGCTGGCTGAAGAACACTTCATATCTTGGTTTAGGTAATAAAAATCTCAGATAATGAAAAAGACTTGGTAGTTTTCTAAGGATGTTTCTCAACCTCAGAGCATCATGCCAACAGTCTAACAGCATTATTCTGGATTCTTACTGAATTCAGGATATTGCATTGGTTATTTGCCTCAGCAAACTCTTCTCCACTGAAATAGTGTTTTATGGGTAACTGAACTGAGATAGGATTTAAAAGACAGTTGGTAGATTTGGGAAAATTACTTCAAGCATAATAGGCAAAATGGAGCATCACTAAGGGTAAGGGGAAAGATTGCCTTTGTCTTGCTTCTGGTTACATTTGTGGGCTGAACTCCAGACCAGAAACATCACAGCACCTTGATTTATTTCATTGTATTTCCACCAACAGGGCTTGATCAGCTTATTAATATGTTTATTAGTACATATGAAACTGGGACATGACTCAAGATATTGCCTACATTGTAATGACAGTCCAAAATTATTTATTTTGCCTAAAACCTTCTTCTGCCCTCCTGTTAGCAACATCTTCTAGTTCTCTTCTCCTATAATTGTGGGGTATAATGTGTTTAAAATAAAGATCATCCATTTTAATAGTGTCTAATATCAAGCAACTTTGCCAAGTATCCTCCATTCTAAAGCTTATTTACTGATTAACTGTATAAAATAACTACAGGTTTAGTAACATGTTTTAGTTTTCTTTTAGCCAGTTCAGATATTCACTGTCAGTGAAGCTGCTTAAGACTACAGAATCCTTATGGGGCTTATTCATCACTGAAGTCTTATTTTCTGAAGTAAATTAATGATTTGCTATTCCTGGAGACTTGACTGTGCTTATCACTGTATTAACTTGCATCAAAAAAATCACACTAAGCCATCTTTCAAACCTTGACAAAAATAGCCTAGAGACATTCTGGTGAATGAAGGTCTTGAGAGAGAAAAAAGCAGGTATATTTTGAATAATGGAAATGTACTCAGTTAACATCAGTTATAGCTGTCAGAGGTTATTTCTAGCATTCAGGATCAGCCTTCCTTTCTATGAACGATATGTCAGAATATAGTAGGAGATGATATTGGGAGGATATGGATAAAAGAAAGCCATGTTTAGCTGTTAAGACTTTGGCTTGACTGTGAATATTGTCTGGGTGCCAACCGGCATTGGTATTGTGCAGCTGGCACTTGGAGAACAATTCAAGAAATCCAGCAAATGCTTGCAATAGGAAAGACAGTAGCATCTCAGAGATAGATCTCTGACAGATGAAAGAGCAGAGATGAGAGAAAAAGTTTTTAAATGGACAGGTATTTCATTAATGAAAACGGCGTCTGAAAAAAATGAAAGACAGTGTTGAACAATTATTACCAAAAGAAAAAAAGGAAGAAAAAAGGGGCTTTTGTTTTGTTTTTTTATGTTTTCTTCCCCATGAGAGAGGAATAGTATATCCTCTCTTTGCTTTCATGAGGTAGTAGTTAAAAGCTGCACTAAAACTGATAACCTTGGAGATGTCTTTCCAAAGGCAAATAACATTATGATAGATGTTAACAAGAGAATCAAACAACTGACCTGGGAAGAACAGGTTGTTTGAAGACAATTTCTTTAATTTGAAGATTCCTAGGAAAAAGATCTTTGATCAACAGTCATAAAATTATAGATTTATTAAGGCTGAAAAGACCTCCAAGATCATCAAGTCAGATCTTCAACCAAATACCACCATGCCCACTAAACCAAATGAATTTTGATTTCATACACTCTCCATCTGTCAACATCCTCCTTCATGCTTGGCTGATCAAATAAATTTCCATTTTATGCAATAGATTAAATGGACAGGCTCACTTTAGCCACCACAAAACCATAGGATCATAGAATCATAGACTCATTGAAATTGCAAAAGACCTCTAAAATCATCAAGTCCAACCATTAACCCGTCCTGAAGCACTGGGGTGATAGCTGCTGTTCTTTTCTGAGGGACACAAACTCCATGTAACGAAACCTTTCACTACATGTGTGTTGGGTAGGTAGCACAACATGGCTGGTTTCTTGGCTGGACTGTAATAGAAAAGTTAGATACTGAGCCACCACATGTCAGAGAGTGAAATAAGCAGCAGCTCATATACACTAGGAATGACATGCAAATTTCAAAAGATATGGGCAGTTACAAAGTTGCAAGATTGGTAAAAAAGTAAAAAAAGAAATTAATTAATTCTTGGACTTCACCTATCAGACTTATGCAGAGATTTTGGTGTGTGTTCCAAGAACTAGCCAAAAAACATCAAGGAAAAAGTCAGAGAACTACATAGGTAGGAAATAAGAAAGAATAAGTAGGAAAAAAGTAGTGCTTCTGACAGCTCTTGAATCTTTTCCAAAGAAGTTTAAATAAACATGAAAAATTATGAGCTAAATATTATGACGTGATACAATAGAGAATAGAACAAACAGGTCCTTTCTCAGACATTCTTGTAACTGGACTATGGGAATGGTTCCTGATTTGCTGCTTAGTTATTCCCAAAGATCTAGTTTTTGAGAATTGTTTCTTATTTCACAATTTACTTGTATTGCATTTTGGGAAGAAGAGTAGAATCTAGGGAATTTGTCACATTCGGAAATGGCAGTGCTCTATGCAGGAATAACAGTGGTTTGTTTTGCAGTTTAAAATAAATTTTCAGGTGGCTCTTATTTCAGTAAAGCAGTTTGGATTTATTGCAAGAACAACTGAAAAGACTAAATATATTCTTTCCATCAAATCAAATCAAATCCATTCAGAAATTAAGACTGAAAAATAATAATCATGTGTTCCAAGAGTCTAACTGGAACACTGGAAAATGAAATTGTTTAATTCATGTGTCTCTTATGGTCTGTAGCATTTAATGTTTCCCTTCTAAGTTAATTAGTGATATTTGGAATAGAATAGAATTAGAAATACAACCTAAAATGCAAAGAAAAGCCCATATGATTGCCCTACAATTCAGAGACTTATGACTATAGTCCCTTGCGTGTGGCTTTCACCCTTGTGGCTTGATAAATAATTTCTTTGTCATTTCATATACCTGACCTGATTAACAAAGGATTGACTATTTCCTAAAACAGTTTTGTAATTAATACGAAAGTCACACTCCATCCCCCTTGTTGATCCTTCCCTCTACATGTTTCTGATAAAATATAATTGTGTTAATTCTCTCTGGATTGATTAGATATAATGTTCAAAGGGAAATCTACTTTATTGCTGACCTAACATACCTTTGTTAATAAGAATTTTTTTTATGCTGCACTTCAAAGATGAAAGTTTCTTAATTAACGGCAGAAGCTTTACTGAACCAAGTCTATTACAGTCACAACACCATTTCCTGAGGCTCTATTATTTTCTTTATTAACAAAATCCATTGGAGATATAAACTTGCAAATAATATTTAGACACAATGAAAAATGTACTGCTCTGAACATCACTAATAATTTTAAAAATAAAATTTTAAGAACTAAAGGTTTTATGTAAAGAAGAACATCTAAAATGTGTGCTTGGAGTGAAGTTCACCACTTCACTTCCATTTGGAGGATTTAAATGACACTCGAGTGGTTCACATGCCTTCAGATCTGCAGGGGGCAAATTTCACCCTTAATCAAGGCAGTTTTTACTATGCTATTTGAAAAAGTGATATTTGCTAACCCTGAAATTCCTCTCAATATTTATGGTTAGTTGATAATGTGCTATTTTTAAAGTTGCATTTACGGTGGCTGAGGTCAAGAAAGACATTTGCCAGGAAGAAATCTACACTGTAACCATTCTAACCATTGACAGTCAAATAAAGAATTTCGTTCAGTGTGCCACAATAGTATGTATCATTCACCTACATGGAAAGGCTGGCCAGAGGCCCTTCAAGTGACTTTTATTTATCCATTTTAGTATTTACTTGGCCATTTGTGGTATCTGAAGACCACATAAGTATTTATAGCCTATCTTTAACTACCTCTGCTTTAGTATTGTCAATGCCCACTACTAAAAGAAAAGGAATAAAAAAGAAATTAAAATGGAGTTGCATTCTTTGTGTCCTCCTGTTGGCAGAGGAATACCAGACTTAAGATTTCTCTCAGCATAACTATGGTTAAAACATCCAGTTGTTTAACTCTATACTCTTCAACTTCTCATAAAGAAGTGACACTACAAAAATAATGAAAAATACAGCTGGAGTTGGAATGTAGGTTCTTCCAATGGGGAAAAAAAAACAAAAAACAAATAAAATAATTTCTAAATAGAGATGCAAAACATCAGTTTTCTCTGAAACACACTACTCAAACTTTGAAGCCTGTGGATTTGAGGAAGTGAAGTCCTGCACTTGTTCTTCAGTAGTCAATACTGGCAGCTTTACACATTCATGGTGAGATTAATTAGGCCCAGTAAAAATTGCATGCCTTATCATTAGCATGTTGTGACACTCAAGCCACCTCAAATTTGAAGACTGCCATTGACCTCTAAAACTCTTAGAATTTATGGAAATTATTGTCTCCCAGTTTAATATGCAAACATGAGGGGAGAAAACTAAAATTCCCAAGCATTAAGTAGTTAAGGCTTTAGTAATTTTATTCTGATATTATTGAAAGAGTAGCCAAAAGTTTTAAGAGTAGAGAGAGCTGCTTTAAAATGGATTTTTATTAGTTTAAAAAGAACATTGATGACCTTGCCTGAGAGAACATATGAATTTCTTTATTGCTGTGCATTTTTGTGAAATCCTATATTTTCTGTGCATTTCTGTGAAATCCTATATTTTCATACATCTATTTTGCTTGAAGAGTATTAAAAATCAAGGAAATATGAAAGAAAATATTCACTGAAAGGAGCTGTAATCCACTGGTTATCACATTGTTTATATATACACATAATAACTAGGGACATATGTTGGATATTTACAAAAAAAATCGAAGGAAAACTTGGAATAACATAATACAGTGGCAGTGTCACTGAAATCAATCAGACAAGTAAGAAAAAAAAGGCATAAAAATCCTTTTTTTTTAAAAGGAAAAACTTTGAGAGTATTAAAGACGTGCGTTATTCATATGCAGTTTGGTCACAGTATTTGCCTTCCTTTACCTCTCCAGCACGTTACTGGAAATCACTTTCTTTTGGTTTGCCTAGTTCTTCCATAGTTTTGGATTTTAACTACCTGTACATTTTTCCATGCAGACACCACATGCCCAAATATAGAGTGGAAAGAGTCTGAGTAGAAAGAAAAGGAGCAGGAGGATAAGATTGCTAATTACAATAATATTCATACAGACACATCAAAAAGTAACTTCAGACTAAATTCGTAAACAGGATTTCTATAGCTAAATGACATGAAACAACCTTCAGTTCCACTCAACTATCTTAAAGTTGCACTGCTCTGGAATAGAGATGAAATGATTATTGGAGTTCCCATCCACATGTACCTAAACTCTACTAATCTAGGATACTGCCTTTGCCACTTTATAGGCATCAGTTTTTGTGAAGATATTAATGAACAAAATCAAAACACAGGACGTGAACTTATTTGTGTTGCAGATGTATATTTGAGAGACAACTAGACAATAATGTCTCCTTGCATTAATCTCTTCAGGCAGTGATAGAAAGGTAGTACTGTAAACAGTAACAGTACCACAATTTTCTTGGGCTTCTGGAAAGACAGAAAATCAGAATGCGTGTTTTTCTTGTCTTGAAGCCATTCATCAGCCAGCAGCTGTACAGAAGATGGTCTACTCTTAGATGTGATAAGATATCAGAATGAAAATAATCTTCCCATTGCTTTTTCACTATAGAAACAACTGAATACTGCAGTGGTAAGTGCAGCAAAGCAGAAGATTAGTGCAATGCATTTGTTGAACTCTGGAAAGAAAATCCGATGATCTTGTTAGAAAAAGGAAGGTCACCAAGAAGACATACTCTGCAGAAATACTGAAGTCAAGATCATTAACATTACTGTTTATTAGTTTTGTAATTTGCAGGTTTTGCTTGGTATTCAGGCTTTTGTCCAAGGACACTACAATAAATTAACAAAGACACATGTTTTTGGAAATTAATTTTAAAAGACATTAACAACTAAAGGTAGCTGCTAACAAGTCAACAACTGTGGGAGATTCAGAATGCAATTTACTTGCTGTGAATTGTAATTCATCGTATGTAAAATGTTGTATGTACAATTTAAATATGAAATAGGTTTTCAAGTACGAAACACATAATTTTAAAACAGAAAACTCACATATTATATTTATAACAGGCTACAAATAGAGAAATGAAAGATACCTATCCATTATTGGTTTGATTCAATGTCTTTTCAAGGAATTGTAAATAGTTCACCATCTCAGGCTCCACCATTGCAGGAAAAATCTCATGCCATATTGACAGTGGCATGAAGACTGTTGCTTCCAGTCTCTTCAGGTCAAGTTCACATGTGACTGTATTTATTTTAAAAGTGACGTTAAAACTCATCTCTCTTAAGGAATTCCTAATCCCCTAATTTCTAGTTCCACATTTCAGTCAGTGATGAAATCAAGTCAGCTGAACCACCAGCAGGGGCATGGTTGTGTTGCCTTATCACAAGCAATGGTACCATTTGAGATACTGTTTGAGTCGTGGCGACCCATCTGACCTCCAGCTGCAAGTCCAGAAAGCAACGTCTCCTGTGAGGTCAGCATCATAGCTCTCACCTCTCTACATGCCTTGCCTAGCCTAGGGTATCATCAAGGGCCCAAATTTGAGCGACCAGATTGAGAAGTGCATGTTTAGCTTATGAAGAGAGAAACTGCTCTCTGGAGTCAACTGACTGCACCTCCAGTGACTGCAATGGGAACTTAGAAACCTACCTTCTCTGCAGACACCCCTACTTTGGGAACATAAACATAGGTGAAATTATTTCCACATTTCATATATTAATTTTGACCTCACGATGGCTGAGAACAGTTTACTTGGAAGTCCTCCTTTTTTTGATGTGTTTTCCCTGTAAAGGTCAGTACAGGCTAAACCCATTGACCCTCTGGGCACATTGCAAACCCCTTGATTGAGGCTTTTGCCTTAAGGGAGAAGCAGGGCATTGGGCAAGGACTATACTGTATTGTGCAGCTGAGTCTCTTTCAATTTAGTTTTACATCAGTCATCCATTACTCATTCTTCTTAATAATTTACTTGGGCACCCAGAGAGATTGTGATGAGCATAATTAAAAAAAAAATTAATAATTAAGGGAACTAAAGTAAGAAGTATATGAATGAGGATGTCACACTGAAAATGATCTATTGAGTATGATGTATACCATAATGGAAAAATCAGGTACAGTGTTCTTATATGCAAGCAGAAGGACGCTTCCCTGGTGATGTTGAATAATCTGAGGCTTTAGAGGCTTGAACTTAACATGTGAGGTTGTTCTTTGTCCACATTTAGCTTGAATAAGAGAAAAGATATCCACTGGTGAGTCAGCAGCATCTTCTCTATTAACAGATATTATAACTGTCCTGTCAAAAGGATTATCACAGGGATTGTCACAAAAATTACTTAAAATTGTGCCAGTCGAATCATTGATGAATAAACTACATGGAAAAAATATGTACCAGTGAATCATGATAAATAATTCCTTTCATGGGAAATTTTACTCAATCAGAACCCAACAGTGTTGCAAACACCTAAACATGATTAACATTCTGTGCCCTCAGTAGCCCTGCTGAAATACAGCATATATGCAACTGTTTTCAAGTTGATCAAATAATTATTTTAAATTGAAAAACTTAGAATAAGACAATGTTAAAACAGAAGCAAGAAATGGGGAGAACCAAAGGAATTAAATAGTACAAAGCAAGGATGTTCTGTTTTCCTGCAATCATAGAATCATTAAGGTTGGAAAAGACCCATAAGATATCAAGTCCACCCTTTGACCTAATACCCTCACGCCCAAAAAACCATATTGTGACGTGCCATATTCAATTGTTTTTTGAACATTTCTGGGGAAGGTGACTCTACCCTTTCCCTAAGGAGTCTGTTCCAATGCTTAACCACTCTTTCAGTGAAGAAATTTTTCCTGATATCCGACCTAAATGTCCCCTGATAGAATTTAAAGCTATTTCCCCTTGTCCTGTCACTAGGTGCCTGGAAGAAGAGGGTGACCCCCACCTCGCCACAGCCTCATTCAGTTTTGCACAACCTTTGCTTCAGCTTGTACATGTCTTACGAGTCATTAATTTTATATGCGTATTCACCTTCACATACACGTAGGTTTTATTTAAGAATAATTTATTTTAGTTGTTTTTGGTGTATGTTAGTTAATATTAAAGCATGATTGTTGTGGGTTGAAATTATTTCAATGCAACTCTTGGCTGGCATAACTGTCATACTGCTGCTCAACCTATGGGCTTCATTATTTTTCATCTAGTTTTTCACTTTTCCTTGTTTTAGATATTCCTTTTTTTTTGGTTTGCCTCAATGGTTTGGGTTTTTTTCCATTCATCCATGTGTGAGATGAGAAACTACACAAGACAGAAAAGGCAGTGTATGAAAGTTACTGTGTCCTAAAAGAAGTACTAGAGTATATAGAGATACAGGTAGTTAAAAAGAAAAATAGATATGCACTTATTTGTATACATGGTAATTGTAAAGGAAGTGCTTCTTTAAAGAGGATATTCCTAAAACTAATCTCAACATCATATTGTAAATATGTATATGCACATACAATGCAAGTATCGTAAAACATTACGTTGATATCTCAGCTGTAAGAGAAGATTTGACCTATTCCAATTTCTAGTCTATCTTCTGGAAACAATAATTTCCAGCATGCACAGGCAATAAGGGAATTCAAGTACTGAGCATTATGCCATTTTGCACTAGATAGGAGGGCAATGTACATTGCCCAATGAATTTTCTCCTTAATTATTAGTGTTGCTCATTAGAACTGACTCATATAATTTTGTAATGATGGTAGAGTGAGGAACGGCAGTTAGCACACACAAAAGTCCCAATATTTTGCAGATTTCACATACAACCATACATAATCATGATTTTAAATTTATTTCAAGTTTTATTTTTGTGATTAGTGGTGTTCAAATCTTTTATAGATTTATGATTCACAGGTAATGAAATAGTCAGAAGAACAACATCTTAGAAGAACCCCTTGGGGTAACCACTGCCCCCATTTGACACAATCCTTTTTCCAAAAACTCTTATGTCCATCAAACATCCACTGTTTTATTCTGTCTTCAGTCCCAGCTGCTTTGTGTAAAGCAAGATACTATGAGGCAAATCTACACCTACAGTTTCTTGAAAAATAAGATGCTATGCCCCATATGCTATGGGTATAAACTGCATCCTTCTGAGAGAGTCACAGGGCTACTAAGCATGACTCCTCATGGCTCTGAATGCTCTAAAAAGGGGGAAATTTTTGTACTGTAGCTTGGGAGTGTAAAGGAGTGCGTACACGCTTCATACCATATTTTGGCTTCATATGACCAGAAGAGGCTGAAATGCAATAGAATTCCAAAGTGCAGTAGCAATTTTCACAGTTGCTTTTCTAAGTAATTGCATAGGCAGGGTAACTGGAGTGAAGAAAGGCTGGAATACCTGCACCTTTGACACTAGATGCCAGAGCAATATCTTGGAAAATCCTTGAAGCTGGGCAATTCCACATGGTACAAGTGGGGTATTAAGTAGTCACAACAGGTGAGGTAATGTTTAGAACACAATTCTGCCATTTCTGGGCTGAGCATCTGACTTTCTCAGGTGCTGTATGTTAAAACACATATGCATCACTTAATAAGCCTTTTAAACTTCCTCGTTGGGCTGGGGGTTGGAAAAATAGTTTCCCACCCAATATGAAGTTACAATAGCTCTGCAGGCAAAAAGCAGGAGTTTTGGAGCACTTAGGATAATTTCACAATAAACTAGAATGATGAAAGTGGATTTCTGCATCAAATTTAAGCAATTTTGTGATTAGATAGTTCTAGAAAGTGAGTTTCTCTTTGCTTTCTGGATTGTTTCTCTTTGTATTGTGTCCTCCAAGGTTCTATACTGAGCCCAGTACTGTATAACTTATCCATCAATTACTTGGATGAAGGGGCAGGTGCCTCTGCAGCAAGTTCACTGCTGACACAAAGCTGGGAGGAGTGGCCAACACCCCAGAGGGCTGTGCAGACCTTCAGGAGGGCCTTGACAGGTTGGAGAGATGGGCCGAGAGGAACCTTCTGAAATTCAACAAAGGCAAATGCAGGGTGTTGCACCTGGGAAAGAATAAACCCACGCAGCAGCACAGGCTGAGGGCTGATCTGCTGGAAAGCAGCTCTGCTCCTTCCAGAGAAGAACCTGGGGGTCCTGGTGAACTACAAACTCTTGTGTATTTGGGAAGAGATAACATTTCTATGCTATGAGAGGATGCTGGATGAAAAGTATATTCCTATGTGAGGAATAAGCATTAAGTACAGTAAACAAATGCTTAATAGAATTAAGCATTTTCAGCTCATTAAAGTTCGATGTGAAAATTCACAGAATGTCGAGATTACACTAACAAATAAGAACTACGAAATAACCAAATTAACATTAAAACAGAGATAAAACATCTAAAATTTTTTGTATTCATGTGACACACTACAACAAATTGTAGTAACAAAATTTTAGAAAGCTGATCTAAGTTCTCACTGCTTCAAAAAAAATCAGAAAAGACTGAATAGATGAGAACTTCTTGTTTGTGGCATAAATAAATGACTTGCTGCTGGCTGTTGTGCTGTAGGCTGTGCAGGTACATAGCCTGTTATGAAACCCTTACAGGGCTTTTTGGTTCATTTCCTGTACTAAGTTTTCAAAATTTTCCCACTATATTGGCATTTTCTGGAACTTCCTAGTTAATTTTTCATTTCAGCTTGGATTTGGTTCTTTTTTTATTCTTTTTTCCCTTTAGTAGTCTCATTTTCCTTTGTTCTCAATTTTAGTTTTTTAAGGATTATTTAAATTATAGCTGTTTTCCCCTCCCCCTACTCAGCTCCATGCCAGTCCTTTGGATCCTATACCTTGGATGGCCATGTTTGGTTCCAGACTTTTTTACTATGGTGGAGGTCAACTGTGATGGAGGTCAACCAGCGGAACAGAAAAATGGTGGATTCTCTGTCCTTTGAGACATCCAAAAAACAATTAGATGCAGCCTTGGGTATCGTGCTCTATATGACTCTCTTTGTTAGGGGATTGGACCATGGGCATACTGAGGTGCTTTCTAACTCTTTGATCTTATGCTCAGCTCTTACCCTGTGCTGATCTAGATTCATTTCTGGAGTAAGTTCAAATGTGTGAGAAGGTTTTATTGTAGCATTCAAGATGCATCAAAGGCTCCAGAGACTGAGAAATGCAACACAAGGGGAAAGGCACTCTGGAATCTCGGCTGTGTATAGGCGCTTATGATGGGACTGAAATCACACTAAGAAGTATTGATATGTCTTTCCTTTCCAGGAGCAAATCATACTGACACACCCTCTAATGTAATTGTTTCCTAAATATTATTTTATCATTCAGAGTCTGCTGAAATTCTGGTAACAGTTTTCAGGAAATATCCCGTACTTTACATTTTTTACACTAGGTAAAATAGATGAGTAGTTCCTAGGTGCCTATTAATATCTTGGAGACATAATAGCACCAAATCTAGAACTAAATTATTGTTAGCAGAGTCCTGGATGAGAATAGCACCGAATCTAGAAATAAATAATTGTTAGCAGAGTCCTTGATGTACTGCTTCAGAAAATATATTAATTTGTTATGTCTGTCATGCCACATACCATCAGCCAGTATCTCAAAGTTTCTCCATAATTATTAGGGAGACTGAAATCACACATAATCCAAATCTTACCTGTCTCCCTTATCTAATCGTATAGTACTTCTTTCTCCTGCCTTTCCTGTCATGTTGGCCTCTTGCAGTCCCCTGCTATTAGGCCTACAGCACTATCTATGAGCTCAATCCAATTGATTCTCTGGCATTACAGTCTTTTTATGTGTCTTTTATTTCTCAACAGATAAGGGAAAATCTTCTGTTTCAGATCTTTTCTTTCAAATATCCTATAATCATGTATTCAACATAAAACCCTGTTTTCAGGGGAAAAAAAAATAAAGGAAAAAAGAAAAAGAAAAAGAAAAACCTCCAAAGCTCTCACTGTCCTGTGATTTCTGTGCATTTTCATACTCATTTCTGATTGTAAATAATTAACTCTTCATCATTGGAACAGTT
This sequence comes from Ifrita kowaldi, assembly GCA_013398055.1. Taxonomy (NCBI): domain Eukaryota; kingdom Metazoa; phylum Chordata; class Aves; order Passeriformes; family Cinclosomatidae; genus Ifrita; species Ifrita kowaldi. The sequence goes on along the minus strand of VZRS01005769.1, from coordinate 412,308 downwards.
TTACATCAGCAAAGAAATTTTAATTTTAACGTGTTTCACATCAGGTGTTTTTTTAGCCTGATTCCGTAAGTTTATGCAATCCTAATGGGATAGGTATGTGCCTATGTGTGCTTGTCCATGTGTCTGCATATTTGCATGACTGTCTGCCAATTCCTTAAACTGTATCAAGCAATCTTGCTGATTTCAAAGTGAGTTCAACAACTATGAAGAGACATTAAAATATATTAATTTCCATTAAATTTCACAGAGCCATGAAGAAGTAGAGAGATACCCTTTCTAATGCTTCTACTCCAAGTTGGTTGAGCTTGACCTATTAAGTGAAGAATCTACAAAGGGGAAACCTTCCCTAGGGTGGCATAACTTCTGCTGTCTCTGTTTAGTACTTCTTTAGTGGATTATGATACTTTGCTTTCTTTTCATTACCAGATTTTACTCTTCTTCCCCCTTCCCTTAATTATTTGCTTTTGTTTAATCGGTAAAAATAAATTGAGAGCAAATGTAAAGGACATTGAAACACAAATGTTAAATACATTTTCCTCAGAACTTTTTAAGGGAAAAAAAGACAGCAATAATAAAAGATCCTTTTTTATTGCCTCTTATTCCACCATCAGTGTTTTTCAGGTTTTTCCAGAAAGGATACAGCCAGGCCTTTCTGATGTCAGCTTTTAAGCTGCACACAAGCAGTGTACTGCATTTGCTGAGGGAGGGTGTTGCACAACACTGCCAATAACTAAAATTGTATCAGTTCTATGCTTTGGATACTGACAGAAAGCAATAATACAACACTGAGGTGATGAATAAGATAATTTCATTTTAGCTGAACTAGAATTGTAGTACTTGATCTCCTCCTAACATATGAGATCTATGGACAAAAAAGACATTATACATTCTGTGTGTTGTCTCCTGTATCCTTTTGGGATGTTCTGTGTTTCTTGCTATCCTGCTATATGCCAAGCTAGCACACTTTGCATGGCACACAGCTGTGGTTTCTCCCTTGAAGAAGTGAGAAGCTCTCTCTCTTTGTGGTTGACTGGCTCCTCAGACCTTCTGCAAAATCTTTCAAAGCGATGTGAAATAGCACTGTGTGTATGGAGAGCTCACACAGTGCTCAGTGAGTCAGTTTGCTTCTGGCAGTGATACAGTGCGATTCTCAAAGTGCTGTCTATGTTCAGATACCCCGTTCCTCAGTTATTTCCTCCACCTCTTGCTAAGATGCACTGTGTGGGCCGAGCGCCTCAGATCAGCTTTGCATCTGGGGCTTCTTTCTGCCATGCATGGTCTGTTCAGTCTTGGAGCCCTTCCAGGGAATTCATTCATTACATAGTGTGTAAATGTCAGCCTAAGTCAGCCTAAGGCTACTATAAGGAATTTAAATCTACAGATAAACAAGATAGAGACACAGGAGGGACAGGATGCCTAGTTTAGGTTTCCTGTAGATTTGTGTTCATCTCTAAGTTTTGTCATAAAGCATCCCCAAAACTGACTTAAGATTTTGCATTGCCACTTGCCCTCCCTTCCTCTGAATGTTAGTTTACCACACCAACCAAATAAGGCACATGACTTAATCTGTTCAGGAGCTAAGAATTTTGGCATACCTGATCATTCTCGTCTCCAACACCTTCAGGAGAAACTGCTTACCTCTGATTGTGTAGAAGTGAAACCTTTCATCTCTTGAAAGGTATTAAATGCTAACTGATAAAACGTCTCTAGAAAACAGAGGTTGTCTGTCTCCTGTGGATCCTTTTTCAGTTCCTATGAGAAAAGTAATCAATGAACAACTTGAAACTGATATTACTCTGCCAATCTTGAAAATATCCAGAAAGCTCAGAAGTACTTACAAGTTAATTATTAACAGTAATATTATACAGTACTGTCATTATGTTCCATGTAGTAGAATATTTTTCAGACAAATTATGCCTTGAAAGGCTTTTAGAAGTCGTAATATACACTTAAGGGATCCAAATTATAGCAACTGAAAAGAAAGAGCAAAAGGACAAGAGATAGCCAGTGAAGAAGAACTATTTGAGGTGTGGTTTGTAAATGGATTGAGAAGAAGAATCTGATAAAAAGAACATTTGAGACAACAAATTGTAGTGACAAAATTTTAGAAAGAAACTACAGGCAGGTGTTACGTAAATGGAAAGGGAAGGCACTGGGGAGGTTGCTGAAGTACTGTGATATAAATAAAAAGCTAGAATGATCTCTGCTAGGCTTTCCCTTTCAACTGTGCTGGAAATGTGGAAGCAATTTTGTTGGAAACATATCTGCCACCTAAATTGTAAATATTTTAAATATTCCCTCAAGTTTTAACAGTTTCCCATAGTTTGCTTTTAGCAATACATACTTATGGAAAGTTTTCCATGCTAAAAGAAGAAACCTGAAATCCACAGAAATCCAAATTTTTGCTAAGTATTTTTTATTTAGCTACTTTATAATAATGCAATAAACAACTAGTTCTACATGTTGTAAAATTTATGAAGACTGGGATAAGAGTAATCTCATCTAAATGTGACATTTACAATGGAGAACCTGACATCTGAGCTAGCCATCCAGGGGTCCTTCTTTAGTCTCTGAAGAGAAACAAACAGTTTAGGGGCATGGTTCGTCTCTCTCTGCACATCTGCACCAGGTTAGATGAATGGTGCCCTGCAGAAATTATTTTTCCCTCTACAGAGGACTGAGGACATTTCATTTTAGCACCTACACTGAAAACATCTGCAGGTAAATGAGATGAAACTTCTCCTGGGCACCACAGACTCCACAAACTGTGAGACCACTTGTTTTCCTCATACTGCCTCAGACAGCCAAATTTCTAGCTGTGCTGTCTCATATTCTTCTTTGTGCAGGATTCATGTCTTTAAGCATCACAGCTTAAAGCTTTTATAGGGAGTATAAAATAAGTCTTGAATGAGCTTTAATAGCATGTTTTAAAAAAAATTTAAAGGAAAAATAATCTTGAATGTGATCACATGGTACATACAGGATAATTGAGGGATCAGGTCTGGTCAGCATTAGTTTAGAAAAGGCAATTCCTGACTGACCAACCTGGTCTATTATGGCCAGGTGACCCATTTAGTGGATGAGAGAAAGGCTGTGGATGTTATCCACCAGGACTTCAGCAAAGCCTTTGATCCTGTCTTCCACAACATTTTCCTGGAAAACCTGGCAGCCCACAGCCTGGACGGGTGCACTGTTTGCTGGGTTAAAAACTGGCTGGATGTCTGGGCACAGAGCGTGGTGGTGGATGGTGTCACCTGCAGCTGGTGTTCAGTCACTAGTAGTGCCCCCTAGGGATCATTGCTGGGCCCAATCCTTTTCGATATCTTTACTGGTGATCTGGATGAGAGGATCAAGTGTTCCCTCAGTAAGTTTGTCAATGACATAAAGTTTGGTGGGAGTGTGGATCTGCTGGAGGGCAGGAAGGCTCTGAAGACAGATCCATGGGCCAAGGCCACTTGTATGAGGTTCAACAAGGACAAGTGCTGGGTCCTGCCTTTGGGTTGCAACAGCGCTACAGTATGGGGTGGGGGGCTGCAAAGCTGTCCAGTGGAAAAGGATCTGGGGGTGCTGCTGAACAGCAGCTGAACATGAGTCAATAAAGTGTCCAGGTGGCCAAGAAGCACAGTGCCATTCTGGCCTGTATCAGCAGTAGTCACCAGCAGGACCAGGGCAGTGATTGTCCCCCTGTACTCGGCACTGGTGAGGCCACACCTTGAATCCTGTGTTCAGTTCTGGGCCCGTCAATCCAAGAAGGACATTGAGGTGCTGTAGTGTGCCCAGAGAAGGGCAACAGAGCTGGGGAAAAGTCTGTAGCACCAGTCTGATGTAGAGCAGCTGAGGGAGCTGGCGGGTGGTATAGTCAGCATCCCTGGGGGTGTTCAAGGAACCACTGGACATGGCACTTCGTGCTGTGGTCTAGCCATGGTGGTGTTCAGTCAAAGGTTGGACTTGATGATCTCAGAGGTCTTTTCCAATTCAATTGATTCTGTGATTCTGTGAAATAAATTTGCCTCTCACACACAGGCTGAATGAACTGCCTTCAAATCCAACTTTTTTAATTTTAACCCCAGCTGCTTTCCTATCACAATACAGTATCTGATCACTGCTGAGCTTAACTTGACATTTGCCTAGCTCTGCTACCAGTCAGAGCTCTAGAGTTAACAGTGGGGTATATGAGAAAAGACCCATTAGCAGAACTTACAGTCAGGATAAAACACTGTGACAGACATTTTCATTTGAGTCTGTGTCCAATTGCCTTATATTGACTTTTTCAGGTTCAGTTGTCAATTAATAAAATGAGCACAGGGTTTTCTAAGATGTTTTGAATGATTTAAATTATATTCATTTTCTTAGTTTTCCACAGTGACTATAAATTGAACCATCTTGATACAATCTCTGGTTTTTAAGGATTGGACGCATTTAATCCTGAGACTGCTTGGTTATACTATGTGATCATTGTCTTATATTTATTAAGTATGTGTGGTAAAGGGAGTACTGACATTCAGAAGCTCCACCTGAAATTACTTAATCACACTTTAAGAAAATGATTTCTGGCGAAAGAGATTAATCTTTTCAGATATGGACTCTTATACCCTTTATGTGCATACAGAAAAAGTGCCTTGGATGTTGGTCAAGTTGCCTAGAAATATGCGGTGTGTAATGATAGAGCTAGACAATGTAGTATCTGTGTACCTCAGACCCAATTTCATATCAGTCTCCACATCTAACTATCATTACATTGCTAAGCTTTGTGGTATATGTTACAGGAATATTTTACAGATAAAAACCTACAGATATATTTTTAATTAGGTTCCACCACCATCTCTGCTTCATGAACACACCTGTACTGATTTTAATTTTATGATGATTATCTCTAGGACATTTCTTGAAATAAAAAGAAAGAAGAAATCTCCCTAGCTTAAGAGTGATAGACTTCTTTATCTGAAACAAACCTGTTTTATTAGTATGCTGCCAGAAAATGGAAAAAAAAAAATATAGTTGCTGATAGACTGGAATAAAATTTAAGATATACATAAAGATATGTTTTGTTTTACATATGGACGTCTGATTCTACCTCATAACAATATTGAATTATTATTTGTGTGGAAGTTCTTTAATAGAATGCAGAAAGGCCAAATAATGCAAAAATGTTGCTGTGCATATTAAGAGCATTTATTGATCATTTAATGCATATGATGACCCCGGTGAGAGTCCTGTTCTGCAGTGTTTGATGCCCTAACCAGAGTGACTTGGGATGGTCTGTGCTTTTGTGTGCGTGGAATAACAACAGAGGATTGCCCAGGGGAGCTGCGGATGTCCCATCCCTGGAAGTGCTCAAGACCAGGCTGAATGAGGCTTTGAGCAACCTGGGATAGTGGAAGGTGTCCCTGCCCACGGCATGGGGCTGAAACAAGAAGAACTGTAGGGTCCCTTCTGACCCAAACTACTCTATGGTTCTATGAAGTAATCAGTGGGTGTATTTCAGTGGATTTTTCCCTTCAAATTAACCATTCATTCAGTCCATACCTAAATTGAGCAAATATTCTTGAGGATGAAATAATAAACTCCTGCTTGGCATGTGAAAAGCCCAACCCTGACTGCCATCCATGAGGACATGAAAAAGACTTCATCGGCTCACCCTGAGTGTATTTTGCCTGCAATATTCCTCCTCACCTGTGAACATCAAATAGGGCATACAGAGAGGATGTAAATGGAATTCTGATATTTTTCAATTGTCAATTCAGCATCTACTGCAGAGAAAATAATGTCATGCATTGACACAGCCACCACTAGATTCTCGGTTTGACTTTTCACAGAGAACTTTATGGATTCTGTGATTTAAATTTCCTTTGACATTTTTTATTACACAGTTTTGAAAAAATGTCAAAAGGTAAGAAGAGAACAATGAGTAGTATCAGGAAAATGCAGAATGTCATGAAAGAAGCAGTCTTTTGGGTTAAAAGGAAAAAAAATCTCTGCCATTTTTATATAATGGAATAATAGATATTAGAACGGTGGGCATTAAATGTTACTTATGGGGAAATAAGCAAGGTTACAAAAATGTTATTGAGGCTAAAAAACTGAACAACTCTTAATGGTTTCCCTTGCAAACCAAATTCTTTGTCTCAATGCACTAAATGACACAGGCATCCCGTGTGATCATGTAAAAAATGTCAATGTGACAGTTAATTGACAATGGCCTTACTGCTTCTCAGAGACAAAAACAGACACTGTAATACCTCATAATGAAATGCACTAGGCAGCCTAAATGTACTGATTGCTACCAGCTTCCCCTAAAACTGATCATATTTGTGGGATTGTTAGAATATGGCTTATAATGAGAAATCAACTCAACCTTGACAACAGGAAGATGTTAGGTTCTCTTTAGTTAACCTCTGAATGTTACGAATTATTGCATAGAGAGATATTCAATTGCAATGCATGCAGATCAAACCCTCACTTCTATTATTTCGTCAGTTGTTTACAGAACATTAAGTTCACACCTATCAGGGTTTTTTAAACTATCATGTGAATAATTAAATCATACTGTCACCCTGGTACATCCATGCAGGACTGAGTAACATCACTGTGGTTTCCTAACATTTGCTCTATAATCCATATTATTTCCAAAGACATTTTCAGTAATGTAGTTCTGCTCAGAGCTTCTAACAAGTTTTTTTCAAGCTTTTCCTATTTTTCATGGCAAGGCAATTCATTTTATAGGATGTAACAATGTGTATCTGGTATTTTAATATACAAAGAGAAGCTTTCCTGCAGGAGCTACTTCAGCACCCAGTTTTTGAAAGGCAGCTATTTTGCAATTTGAGATTTTGTGCATTTTGCAGTTTAGATGTATGTAGCTAATACAAAACTAAATGTGTTTTATATACAGATTTCTGCTTGGAATCACTGATTTTCCACACAACAGGGACTTCTGTCTCAAGGCTAAAAAATCTTTCAAAAAAATCGGGTGTTTGTTCGGGTTTTTTAACAAAGTCTTTAAAGGACATCTGATCAATAGCAAAATTACCTTTATTTACTGTGCAGCATAGATTGTATATGTATAGCTCGTACAGTTTGCACACTTTCATTTCTACAGGACCCTTTGTGGTCAATTCAGCTGCGAGATAATATCAAAATCTGAGAGATTCTGTTGTAATAATCTCTCAACACTGCAGCATTGTGGGAGTCTATCACTTCAGTAAGTGCTAGATGCTTCAAGAGGATAGGTAGAGCCAGGAGATTTACAGTCCTTATCTAGAAATCTGCTGATGATGCTGTTGTACCTCCACTGAATTGTTGATTTTGTTCCAACTTAATTGCATCAATGAATGAATTTTAAGGCTTAGGACATTACAGTGGACGAACTGAGTGAATATACATGAGGCCCAGCTCTTAAAACCAAACAATGAAAAGCAAGATAGAGAAGAAAAATTGAGAGGGATCTTCTATTGTTACTATTTTCAAACGCCGTAATAAATTCAATGTTATCTTTTTCATTGTCCTCATGCCATTCACCAAGAGATTTCTTCAATATTTATAACGTTAATATTAGTTTTAAAAGAAAAAGTGGAAGCTATAAAATGTTCCTACGGTCTGAAGATTTTGCTTATCTGGGTGGGAGTGGAAAGACAAATTCATGTCTGAGTCGTGATGGTCTTCTCCCTCCAGAAGTTGCAGTGGTAGTCTAATAGAACATATGAAAATAAGAAAAAGCTACTGAATATCACACTTTCTTGTCCTTGTTTTTATTACTACTATAGTAGCTTAGTATTTCATTGAACACTCATGCAAATGTATTGAATAATTAATGACCATCCAACCTGCAAGTCAATTTGAAGTATTAAGACAGTAAGCTTTCATACTGGGTCAAAAATCCTCACCCCACAAAAACAATAAAACCCAAAGCCACCTGTATTAAAACAAACCTGTAAAGACCTACCTCTCACGGCAATGCTAGTGGATGCAATTGTAATATTATATTAATGGGCTTTGGGAATTAATGATTTAAGAATTCCTAGCTTCTCAGCTTTGATCCATTAGTGGGTATAGATTCAGTGGGAGTTAGCACGATTGGGCAAAGGCTGTCTAAGTGGAAAATTGATCCTGGTAAGTGCTATCTTACTTGCTTGACACATTAATGGCTCCTGTTTTAGTGCTTTGAACTTTTGCTCTGTGATAATGTGAGTTCAAGTCCCACTTGGGATGTTGAACTTTCACTAAAGTCAGAGCGAGCAGGGGGAAATCTGTCATTCCTTTACATTTTAATTAAAAGGATAAGTTGAAAGCTATGGAGGAAATATAATGAAATTACCGTCATCATCATCTAGCTCTGGAACTGGGAAATAGACCTGTTCTATCATTTAGTCATGGGAATGGTTGACTAGGGACTTGAAGCAGGCACTGACAAGTATTAAATGGTACTACATCCAAAGTCTGAGCTCCTCAGTCACTGTCTCCCTTTCTGCCCAGCCTGCTGGAAATAAAACAAAAAAAGTAAGAAGGAAGAAAACCCCAACATAATTCCAATGACTTTGAACAGAGTTTGTGCTTCTAGCACTTATTAATCATACATAATATAAATAAAATGAAATAAATGAATAGTTTCAAGAACACCTTACAGACTAATTAGTTCTCATAGAACTCTTGGGAGATGGGCAATTAAGTAATTTCCCAAACAGCTAATTTATAAAAGTTGGGTAGAGCAATGAACTAGGGAAAGGCAACCAGGGAGTCACAGTTAATGATAATGTGGATCTTCCTCAGGTCCCATCCTTTGTTAAGATTTGTTGAGTGAGACTGAATCTACAGAGGAAAAATTACATTTTCCTGGGTTATTAAACAAGCCTTTTACAAGTAAGGAAATAATACCAGATTCAGAAAGATTTAAACATTTATCCCTCTTTTTTTCACCCTCAACATCAATTTCTGCCTCAGTATAACACAAAATTTAACCCTTTAATAGCAGAAAGCTTTGAGGTCTCTCTGAGGTTAGTATCATTGTACACATACCCTTTTCGTCTCAAAAGCGCATTTTGTCCCTGTATAAGCATTCAAATTTGGATTGTTACAATGATTTATGGGCATGAAAACTTTCTCCTTGAAAACCTTACCGAAATTTCAGAACAAAAATGTACAAAGGTTCCAAATTATTTTTTAAGATCCACTGAACTTTAATTTTCCAGTTTCTAAGGAGAGCATCCACCAGAAATCACAAAGCTTCTGTTTTGTTTTGCAGACTCTTTAGGTCTGCATAGGCCTTTGAGTTTTTGGATGTTTGTCCAAGTTGACCTTGAGGTTTTTCCATACCTCTTAGGTGTGGTACTGCGTAAGAGGAATAAAATATTGACTTTCCTGGTCACTGGTAGCTAGCAATTCTCTTTCCAAAATGGTCAGCATTGAATGATTACAACTTGATAACATAAGCACTGGTACTTACTCTTGTCTTCCTCCTGGCAGGATGACCAGGGAAAATGAAAAAAACTGTATGTGGTTACCTCTGGCATTTAAATATTAATGTCACAGCTACTTCTGATAGCTGACCACAAAAGTCTCCACTGCACAGCGCTTCGTGTATCGTCAGCTTCAACAAGATAAAGAAAACTCTTTTCAACTTGAAGGTTTATCCACATTTTTACTGTCCAATTTTCTTCTGCAATACCATCTTTCAGCAGACAGACATAACAGTCCATGGGCTGTTGTCACAACTGCTTTTGCCACACTGAGCCTAAGAGCTCAGAAACAGGCTCTAATTAGATTCATATTTTTAACCACCTTCCAAAGTGGTTCTCATTGAGTAATCTGTTGCCAAGCTCATAAAATTTGTTTGACTCCCACTGTTATAAAAATTTTTGGATATTGTAAAAAAAAAAATCACAAATTAGTAGGATTCCAGGAAAAGTGCCTTGGCAAAATAGTGTTGGGAGGAAAATAAATGGAAAAACCCATAAACCACCTTCCTTTCTTTATTTTAGAGGTTGATCCTAAGGCAGTATTAGTTCAATCATGCTACTAACAGGGTAGAAGGGCTGGAATAGTCTCCATGTACTGTGGAACTTACCTGTAGCTATTGGCTTCTTGGTCATAGTGGCTCAGCATTGTTTGGCTTTCAGCTAGTGGGAAGGCATATTAAATTCAATGAGAAATGGCTCACAATTACATGGACCACTGCCTGAACACTAAGGCTGGCTTCCTGCTACCCATCAAGTCCTCTTCCTAAACATTGCCAACATGACATATGTAGATACCAAGGATAATCACCCAGTTTGGCCAGCTCAATTGTTTATCTCGCATCTATTATTAAGGGAATTTTAGGGACTTTGAGAAGACCTCAGTCCAAGGGTTTCAGAGGTCTTATTAAAGATAGAGTAATACTAAACGTTTAATCCACAACTGCTCAACAGAAAAGAATGTACCTTTAGCGATGTTTTCAAAACTAAGGTAGTACTTATAACTTTTGCTAAACTGTATTATGATTGGATATATAGCTGGGGTTCAATGTCCAGGTAAATACTTTCCCAACCAAAACCCTCTGGTAATTTTTACAGTGATGTTTAGGCAAAGCCTGACATCTACTTTGCGTCAGGTGGTCCATATCTGAAAAGCAAACCAGGGTCCCAAACAGAGGATTTAGAACATCCCAAAGGACAACTGAGCCCACGGCATTATGAATCATGATCAGTCACATCCTTTCAGTCTTCCTTTTCTTCCCAAAACTTCACATAGGCCTTTGCCATCATCTACCTGAAAGAAAATTAATAAATAATAGAAAAACAACCTGGATGCCCTCTGCCCTCCAATCCCAACCAATATTTGCTCACATTATCTGATAGAGAGGCCAAATACAGAGAAAATGAATTCCCGTTATCTGATAAATAAGTGGGATTTATTTACACAAATTTGTTTAATTCTGGTCTCCTGCTTGTCTGCTGGTTCATCTGCTCTATTTCACTCATTTCATGCAGCAGAGGGTTTTTCAATTATAAATCTGGGCAGCACAGTATATTTGAGCATTCTGTCAGCTTGATTTGTTTTTATGCCTGTAATGAATTTTAAACTCCCTCCCCAAAAGTCAGCATGTACAATCTGGAAATAGAACTTCTGGGGTTTTTTTGGTGAGATTACAAATAACCAGATAAATGGAAAAGACTGAAGATAACTACATCAACCCTGCAGAAGCTAGTGATTAATCCCAATAGACTGAGAAGAGTATAAAGCTCCTTATTCTTCTGTTTATTTACTCTCTATCCTCCATAGTCTCCTCCTTCTCTTTCTTATTTAATCCATTTTATTTATTGATGAGTCTCTGATCATTGTTTATGTGCTACACTGAACACTTAAGAAAAGCTAAGCAACAATTGGCTTAAGTAGTTAAAATTTCTGGGCTTGATGATTTCAATTGCCAGAAACCAGACTACAGCATTCCCTGTTGGCAGCAAAGACTCCTGTGGGAAAAATCAGGAAAAGGTGTTTACAACTTTGGGTATGAGGTCCTCACGTAGGATGAAGCTACACCAAGGTGAGATCATCAGGGCTGAGCACTTTCTCCTGGAGAAGACCAGGCCTGGGTTCTCAAGGGAATTTGAGATATTTCCCACGGTCATTTCTCTCACCTCAAGAGGCTGGGCGAATGGAAAGCATATGTTTTCAACATCATGTGTGCCCAAAGATATATTTTTATAGATAAAACTATTCCCTGCACCTGTAAGGATGACTCTACGGAACAGGGGTTGTATATTTTGGAGAAAAGCTGACTCAGGAGGTACCTTATTGCTCTGTGCAACTACCTGGAAGAAGGTTGTAGCCAGGTGTGGGTCAGTGTCTTCTCATATGTAACAAGCAATAGGACAACAGGAAATGGCCTCAAGTTGCACTAGGGGAGGTTTAGATTGGATATTAGGAAAAAAATCTCTCCTGAAAGGATGGTCAAGCACTGGAACAGGCTGCTCAGGGAAGTGATGTAACCACTGTCCCTGGAAATCTTCAAAAGCATGTAGATGTGATGCTTAGGGACATGGTTTAGTGGTGGATTTGACAGCACTGGGTTAATGGTTGATCTCCATCTTGGAGATCTTTTTCGACATTAATTATCTTATGAGTATAATTCCAAGACTTTGAGATGTATTTGCAATATATGTAGAGAAGCTGTCAGATGATGTTTCATCAAAGGTAAATAAATAACATGCAGTCTCTAAGCAATGTTTTTGCTGCCTCTGTAAGAATAAAGTCTGCTCAAACACCAAAATTCTACTGAGGTACTATGGAGCATTTCGCCAATGAGCTTTCTATGAGGTGAAGGCTAGAGGTATGAAATAGTAGTGTGTATCAGAGCAATCGAACCTATTAAATCCCCCCCGGCAATCTGATGATGTCCTCATGTTCCCTGTGCCTGATGAGCAAGGATGTGTTTTTCTTGCTAAATCTCTTAAAATTGTTGAGAGCCTTAAGCTGTAGAAAACACACTGCTGTTCTGAAAGTCAGGGCATTCCCAGGAAAATCATCAGTAAGTGGCTAGCAACCCGAATGGCAGAACAAGTCTGTAAGAAATCAGAGATCACCCAATGTTCAGTACTTAATGGCTGGAAAGTGGATGGCTAAGAGCTTTGAGAAATCAGGTAATTAACCCAAAACTCTCCTTTGTCAATAGAATGTACTTGCAATGACAAGTTATTTTGCTACAATAGCACTGTCATACCTTTTACATTGCTCTGTCAGGTTTGTGTGGCAAGGTTTTGGTGGCTGGGGAGCTATAGGTTTTGGCTTCCATGAGAAGTGTTAGAAGCTTCCCCCATGTGAGACAGAGCAAATGACATCCAGCTCCAGAGGTGGAACCACCTCTGGCCAAGGCTGAGCCCATAGCAATGATGGTAGCACCTCTGGGATAACATATTTATGGGGAAGGGGAAGAAAATGGATTAAAAAATTGGACAAAAACTGCAGCCAAAGAGAGGAATGAGAACATGTGAGAGAAACAGTTCTGCAGACTTGAAGGTCAGTGCAGAAGGAGGGGGAAGAAATTCTCCAGGCATGGGAACAGAGATTCCACTTCGGCTTGTAGTGCAGACCATGGTGAGTCAGGCTACCCCCTCACAGTCCATGGTGATGCCTTTTTGGGACTATCTAAAAGCGGAAGCCAGACAAAATTAAGACAATAAAAAATGGTTATATTTATTGAAGGGCCTTCAGGTACATTTAGGGCAGACGAAGTCCCCCGGGAGCTACACCCAGAAATGGATGACGGGTCACAGATTTTCATACTTTTATAAGTTTGGTCCATTTGCATGTTGGGGGTTAATCTTCCAGTTACAGCTTCAGGTAATGAAGTCATTACCCCAGGTTTGCTCTCCCCCCAATTCACTTTTGTTTACATTTCTAGGGGCCTGAGACAGTAAGATGTCCTTGATTCCCAGGCCTAGAGAGGAATTGTTTTGTCTGACTGAAATGGGAGAACAGTAGCTAACACTGTATATGGAGTTTAGAGTTATACACTAAAGGATTGCAGGATTACAAATCAGTGAAAAAATATAAAATCTAAAATCCTAAGGCATCAATGTAGATCCACAGTAGAGCAGATATCCAACTGCAGCTCCTGGAGGACCACATGTCAGAGCAGGGGGAGCCTGAAGGAGGCTGGGCCCCATGGGAAGACTGTGTCAGAGTAGGCTCCTGGAATCCTCCTGGCTCTATCTTCACTGGAGCCATGCTAAGCAGGTTTGATGGTAGGACCTGTGACCCTGAAGGAGACCCACGCTGGAGTCTTTTGTTCCTGAAGTACTGCACCCCGTGGAAGGGATCCATGTTGGAGCACTTACTGAAGAACTGTAGCCCATCTCGCAATGGAGAAGTCTGTAGAGAATCGTCTTCTCTGAGAGGGACCTCACGCAGGAGTGGGGAAATAATGTGAAAAGTCCTGCCCGATGAGGAAGGACTATCAGAGACAATGTGTGATGAATTGACTGCAACTCCCATTCCCCATCCTCCTGCATTGCTGAGGGGGAGGAGGGAGAGAAAATTGTAAGTGAGCTTGAGCCCAGGAAGAAAGGAGGGGTGAAGGGGAATTGTTTTCCGTCTTGTTTTTTTTTCTTACCTTCCCTGATTCGATTTGCAATAAATTAATTTTCCCAAAGTCCAGCCTGTTTCGCCCACGATGGTAACAGGTGAGTGATCTCTTCCTGTCCCTATGTTGACCACAAACCTTTCAGTATATTTTTTCTTCCCTGTCCAGTTGAAGATGGGAGGCAAAGAGCAGCTTTAGTGGGCAAATGGCATTCAGCCAAGGTCAACCCACTACGCTTGCTCAAAAGTAAATGGGTTATTTCTTCATTGTGACAGGGATGACTGCAGTGTACTTAAATCTGTGCAGGTATTTGGTGGTTTGCTGCACACATACTAAAATACTGGCTTCTCTGCAATCCCTTTTTTTCCACGTAACTTGGAATTTCTGAATATGCATATGAGTGACTGAAAGCAAATTTTACAGTTTATTGAGCTCTGATGGCGTTATTTTATTTTCCTGAGTCAAGCCATTACTTTAGCCTTTATAGAAGTCCCAAATACAGTTCTTATGGTAGCCACACAAAGAGTTTGCTGGCTCTCTGATGGAACTAGAATGAGTTTTGCTCGCATTATAATCTTCTTTCCTGCCTCTGTCACCAACCCCTCATTATTCTTACTTGTTGCTCCAATACAAGAAATTGTCACAGAAATGATGAGAGAAATCAAAGTTCTGTGGAGTGTTGGTGGAAATGAAAAGGTAGGATTTTGGAACTGGCTAGCTCTATGATGCTCAAACTTCACGAGGGGCACAAAGGAACTCGCCCTCTTCTCTTTGACCATGACTGGCTGGGACTTTGGTTTTTGAGGTTTTTGGAGAGAGTGTGCAGCAGAGTGAGTTAACAGTCTCTGATTGCTCTATCATTGATGTCCTAGAGACAACACAGGAAAGAAAAAAAATTACAGAGACGTGTCCACCTTGGGTATGTGCTACTTCTCACAAAGAAAGGAAGGCACCTTTCACAGTCTGAAAATCCCTGTATTGTTAAAAGGCCATAGGTGGCTTAACTGATAGCACTAGATGATTAATTTTTTAGGTACAGTTACATGACTGGAATCTCACTGTTACTGAATGTGCAAACTCAGGTCAGGAGAACATGGTGTGAGAGAAGGGCTGTTTCAACAGACTGTTGTTTGCATATAGGACTTGCATTTACCTTGAGAACAGATGAAAGGAGTAAGTTTTAAGCCTGCCAGGGGAAGAAAGAGCTTGTCAGCAAATGTGCAAATAAAGGCATAGATGCATCCTCGCAGCAAGAGATAAGTGACCTTGTAATTCTTTGATTTTTTTTCACTAATAAAACCTACTTTTCATACATTCAAAATACAGATACTTATTTTGTAGGGTATCATTTTACCTGCAAAAACATGCGTTGCACATGTATGATGCAACTGAATTATCCTCTGCAAATGTGCTAACACGTGGAGGAAAGGCAGGTGGATCAATGACCCCCCAAATTAATTGGCACAAGGGAAGCTCGCAAAATAAAATACAGTGTACACAAAAGAACGAGGGGCATGGTGCTTGGAGGGGAATCAGATGCAACTCAGGACAGGAATGAGTTTTGCAAAACAGCCAAGGAGGCAGTGAGATGAACAGAAGCAGAAAATTCACTTTATATGTCAGAGGTCTTCCTCTACAGCTCTTCAAGGTTTTTAACTCCAAGTTGGATCCCAAAATATTACTCTCTTTGAGTATTGCACATAAGAGAAATTCCTTCATTTTTTCTTTCTGCATATTTCTGTAGCTGCCCATTTGGCAGGTGCTCTAGCTCTGCTCTCAACATGTGCCTGAAGTGCTAATATCATTTTCTCTGGATGACTTGTGGGAATAGGGATCAATGAACCATCTGATCAAACCTGGCATGTAGTTTGCATTCAATCCATTTAGTGCCTTATTTTACTGAGGAACTAGCTTTTCGATGCATTTAGGTACCTGTGTGAACTTTGTGTAAGTTTCCAGCTTATATTCATATATTTGGAAATAATAATTGTATTGACATTTTAGTTCTTCTAAAAAATTGCAAAATCTTATCTAAGTTGGTGAATACAGCTTCTGCTTCATCATTTCATGGCATTATTTTCTTCCAAAACTCTAATGGCATTACACACCACTATTAAATACATGAAGTCATGGCACTAATGTCTTGTTTTGCAGGTCTGATGTGGGATTTGCTGGGTTTCTTATTAGATTTCTCTCCTCCTTCCCTGCTAAACTGAAGCTTCACTATGATGTCAGGCTATATTTAGTAAAACTCATTTAGTAAAGAGGTGAGGTTTCTGTAGATGTCTGCACCAGAGCTAATCATGCTCAACACCTTTAATGGTTGAAAGAGAGAGACATTTGAAGGCCATGAGTCATCAAGTCGTGAACAGGTGACTTGGCTGGAGCCATAAGAGACCCTTTTATTGTTCATGACCTTGAAAAGATCCTAGCTCAGCTGCAGACATCCACATTGTAGACATCTATGAGTAACCGAATAATCCCACAGCTGCCCTTCAGCAGCCACACTGTGGCCTGCAGAAATGACTTCAAAACTTTTCCTAATTTTCCCAAGTTATTAAATTAAGACATGATTTGTAGGGTCAAATCAAAGCTCCGGTTTCCCACACATTCTTTTTTGTGACTGGGATACTTTTCTTGTTTCTTATGTCTATTTGTTTTGTAGTTAAAGGGTTCCTGAAAGTATAAAGCTGTTGGTACTTCCACAGCTGAAATGTCTTAAGTGAACACAGTCAAGAAGATAGATGCTTTGGACTTAAATGGAGAGTATGGATTTGTTTTTCTTGTCTCTATTACTGAAAGTGCTATGAGTGGATTTTCCAGAATGGTGCTATAAAAACAAAAGTTGATTGATTAATTCAAAACCTATAGCTAGGAAATGTTTTCCAGGGATACTTACAGGAAATGCAAAATGGTCTATGAAGAGAAGTAATTTACTGTGTGCACACTGATGGGAAAATTTACTGTGATTTGATACATTTGACTCTGGCAGTGACAGATGTTAGAAAATGACCATTTTTACACTCACTCCTTCCTGTTATGCTGAATCAGAAGACAAGGATATCAGAACTGCAAGCTTAGTGATATTTCCTAACTACACCTTTCAAGTGTTTAAGCATATAGGAAACGTGAATGTGTAGACATAAACATACACAGAGAGTTTGACTTCAGATTGCAGCAAGTTCACTAAAACTAGCCCTGATTAAATGAAAATATCTGTCAGTGCACTATTCATTTTATGCTGCAAGAGCAGTAACCACAGGGAGGGAGATTTTGCTAAAGCTTAATTCAAGTTTGTCCTTTGCCTTCAGAGGTCTTTGAATAAGTCTGTACCTCTTTCTAAAACCACTGTATGAAAGAAAACAAGAGAAGAGTGTTAATGGGTTTGTATTATATACTTAAGAGGCAGGTTAGACATGAAATGCTTACAAAATAAGAAACTTTATGGAATTTACCTGAGGAAAAAAAAATGATAAAGTTGGAACAGAAACCTCCCTCCCTGTTCTTTTCCTGGTGTGGTTGAGCTAATCAGATTGTTGTTCCTCCATAAGCATTTTCTCCCCTTCCACCAAGCTATTTACTTCAGTTGGCAGATTTAGATGTATCCAGCATGCTTCTCATGAACCATTTTTACTACAACATTTTTTGTAATCAGAGTTAAACCGTTGGCTATTTTCCTGAATCATAGCTACTTGCTTCTAATGCAAAAGTATGTCCCTTTTGACCTTGCTGAGATACAGAAGAGGACAACTCCTGCCTCACTGACTTCACCCTCCCACTATCAAAAGCACAACCTGTTTCTGATGTTTTTCAGATATGTACTGAACTTGACTGAATTTCGCCCAGTGAAGACATTACAGTTTTGGAACTTCACCCTTCCAAAGGTTAAACGTCATCTTTTAATTATCAGCTTAAATTTATTGATGATCGATTTATACAGAGATATTTTTTGTGGCAGTTAAGGAGCCCCTTTTCCTTCCTAACATAAACATAGTTTTGATGTATTTAAAAGGCTATATCACCAGTTTAGTTACCTGGATTCAAACTTATGTGTGTATTGTAATGAATATAATTATTCCGATACTTGTAATGCATGTAGGAATAATCATATGCATTTTCAGTGAACTGAGATATAAAAATATTTTTAGTCAGATCCCATGTGCTTACCCTAGAAGAAAAGATATATCTATTAAATTGAAACTCAAGGAGAAAGAAAAAAATTAAAACATGAACCCATTTATTCTTCAGTGTACTTTTCTCCGCATGAAAACTCTTTCTCAGATTTATTGATATGGGTGAACAAAGGTTTAAGAACAAACATTTGCTTCTGGTATGACATTATTTCATGGTTAGTTAACAACATGATGGGCGTTGGGAAAACAGTAGCACATACAGATATCTGAAAAATGTAATGGATGTACTTCTGTAACACAAATACATATTACAGTTCTCTTCCCCATCTTCATAAAATTACTGTTTTCTCATTTGTGCCAGGTTTTTTTTTGTTTATTTGCTTGCTTTCTTGGTAGCGCAGTAGATGTATGGATGTGAAACTCACATATCTGGATTTTTTAATTTCTTTTTTTATGATAAAATGTGCTATCTTTAAATTGAATTTTGTCGTAATGAGGAATAGGAAACCACTGATCCTTGTTGCTGGTATTACTGCGTCTGCAATTCTTTGAATTTCTGTCTGTTCCTGAGGCAAAATGTCCTAATCTGATTATTTAAAATTACATCATTGATTAGGTGTGAACAAATAGACTCATGAAACGAAAGGATGTACAACAGGTCATGATTAGACTTTCAGATGCTCCTGGCAACATGCAGGTTTAAAACCTCTTAAATCTTACACCCTGCCCACTGCCCCCCTTTAGACATATGGTGCAGTTCTGCTGGAGTCCAGCTTAAGAGGTTCTTAACAAAGGGTTCTTAAGTTTTTGTAAAAAGAAAATCTGTGACAACAAAGCATAAAACACAACTTTAAAATATCTACTGAAAGTCTGGTTTTGATAAAAATAAAGGTGGCGTTAAGGTGAGACTTATTCTGAAAATGCTGCTCAACACATTAATCAGGATTACTTCACTTTCAACTCCTCTCCTATGCCAGTGTTTCATTTGATGCACCCTTAATCTCTGTGTTTTGCTATAAACACTTCTTAGACAAGGCTTTTTATGTACAGCATTTAGCAATTTTGTGGAATTATAACAGGAAACAAAAGAATGAATCTTTGTGATAACAGGACATTAGACTTCCCTTTTCCTTGTGCTTATAGATCTTAAAACAAAGAATGCTTCCAAACCATTTTAAACACATCCTTTTGAATAAAGGGAAATGTTTCATATTAATAATAAATTAAGAAATATTCAAAATATGTTATTATCAGTTTAAAATCCCAAGATATATACAGTAGGCACTGAGAATTTGAAAAGCCACTGCTGCTCCACAATCCCTGTACGTTTGTATTTCTTCTGCACCTCTGTAGACTATTTGGCTCATGGGTGCTGATAGCTATCGAGGAGAAGAACATAGAGGCAAATGCAGAAGGAAAAACTGGATTTGTCATTCACCATCTTACGAAGTCAGCAAACACTGGGAAAACCACCCCTGAAGGATAAACATCACTTTAAGCTGGTCAAGTTGTTCTCTCTACAGAGAATGAAAAAGGAAATGCAATTTGTCCACCGTAGCTATCTAGAGTTAGGGAAGATGAAAACAAGCCTTGGTTTTTAACCCAAAAAGGAGAAAAAGTCTGCAATAAATAGCTTCTTAACACAAGATCTGATGTCTTAATATTTTATGGCCAAACTTTAAAATTAGAAATAAATATACATATATTATATATTTATTTTTTTCCAATTAAGCATTGTTTACAAATTGTCTTGAAAGAATTCTCAATTGATATTGGCTAGTGAATGATCCAATGTCAACTTTTTACATAAGATTTTCATAAGAAGTAAACGTAGGAGCAGAAAAATTACACTCAATCAGGTCATGTGTGTTATTGTTCTGCAAGATAAAACCTAGAAGGTGCAAGGTTAATTACTATAATTAGAAAAAAGACAGTATAAGTAAAATTCAGATGCTGTTATAGCTATGTAATTAACTTGTAATTGCAGCATAATTGCACGGTGGTTTGCTTTGCCGTAGGTCGCTAAACTGGATTTGCACAGTTACTTATGAATGGGTTAATTAATGTTAAATTTTGACATCATATTAAATTTATTTTTGTGACAAAGTTCCTTTAAATTATCAAATAGGAAGCATATATTTTTTCAATTTCCTTCACTGCAGAATGTTTAATAACATTTGCATGTTATATGTAGACAGCATGAAAAACTTGTAGTGAGTTAAACATGAATCCTAGAAGGTTTTACGTTATACTTTATGCATTATTTCTCATAACACAGAGCTCATAAAAAATACATATCACTTGGGCTGATAAAGCTGTAAGCAAAAGAGGGAAGACTGAAACCTTAAGGCAAAAATATTCTAATGAAATGTAATAAATACACAATAGGAATAATACTCAAGTAATTTTAGAAAAGTAGTGGAAGTGACGCAGTCATCCAGTCTCATGTGACCTCCCTTTACCCAGTTACAGGGAATGATGGACAGCTGCATCAGGAGGGGAAAGTATCTTGTACTAAAGGGGAAAAAACTCTTCTAAACAATTTTTCTTGATAGATGTAATAGTTGTCACACAGAAAAGGGAAAAGAGAAAAGAACTCTTCAGAGCATGCTGTCCCTTGAGCAAATAGCAAAACCTACAAGGTGGCTTTAGAAGCTTGGTAAAATGTTGGAACAACTAAGGAGAAGTTTTAATATAAGTTCATGTTTTATTCATGCAACTAGTTGTTCATTCAATTTTTTGGGCTCGATCTTTTTTTTTTTTTTGTTTCTGTGGAGCAATAAAGCTTGTTCTGATCATAGTAAGGAAGCTTTTGGCATGGCTGTGGCAGGTCCTAAAACGGGTGTCCTTCCAAAATAGCAGACAAAGCAATTGAAAGCAGGGTGTTCAGAAGGTAATGAGGTGGTGCCTCGAACTTAGTGAACAGGCTAATTAGAGGAATTGTAACACAGACCTCTGAGGGCATGTGCGGGTTAGCCCCAAAGGTCTCTGCTCTGTACCAATGCAGCAGCCAGCCAGCGTGAACCCAGGGCCATGAACATCCACACCAGAATGTGCCCTGAATGTGCCCAGCACCAGCCTCGGGGAGAGGCCAGCCAGCATGAAACAGCCCTCTGCACTGCCAACAAACCTAGTCAGCCTCCTGCATCCAAGCTGCATCCTGGGAATCATTCTCTGCCGTGCTCACTTCCCAGTACTGCCCAGAAGTCACTTGACAGAATGTGATTTGGCCAGGGTGTCCAAATTCTTCCCTGTCAAATATTGCTATTGTATATATTATATAAAGAGAATATATAACAATATGATTTGTAGTGTGTGATGTATAATCTTAGTTAATTATAAATAACGGAACAATTTTTTAACACCTCCTTTGACAAAAACTGAAGAAGTCAAAATTAAGGGACAACTGCTCAAGCAGATGTTTGTATAGGAAATTCACAAATCAAATAATATAGTCATAAAATCCTGAAAACTACTTTTACTAGATGAATAAAAAAATCCTATGAAGCACCATCTTACTCAAATGGATTATGCCATCTGCGTAAATCATTTATAACGGTTATTTAATAGAAGCTCAGGTTTGCAAATTGTGAGATTTTTGTTTGAAAACTAAGAACATCTCCAGCAGCAGTGAACATGTGGGCCAATGTACAGCACATCAGGCATGGATGCACAGTGGAACAAACTCATGATGCATTTTGAACCAGCAGTTCTGGCGAAGTAATTACATAATGAGGTTTTAATAGAAATACTCCAACAAAATGCAAAACAATTAAATAAACTGAGGGAGAAAGCTCACTGGAGTTTCCCATGCATTTTTAAGTATTGTAGCCAGGGTTTACAGCTTAAATTTTCATAGGAATAAGTTAAAAAACAGCATTATTTTAAGTGTTTAAGCCCACTACCAAGCTGAGCTTGTACTGTCTGTCTTGAAGATC
Organism: Ifrita kowaldi; assembly: GCA_013398055.1. Classification (NCBI taxonomy): domain Eukaryota; kingdom Metazoa; phylum Chordata; class Aves; order Passeriformes; family Cinclosomatidae; genus Ifrita; species Ifrita kowaldi. Next base: position 390,181 of record VZRS01005769.1, on the reverse strand, counting down.
CCTTCAGAATATCTTGCTTTGGAGTAAACAAGTCTCCCTGAAATACTCCATCTGTCTGATTGATGTTGTAGGCCCTTTTTGTCATCATGTAACTACTTTAAAGAACAAAGAAATTTGAAAATCAGAAAGTCGTGAAGAACCTGCCCTTTGAAGAAAGGAAAAAGCAGAGAGATAAGACATTATTGCCAAACAAACTACTTTTATGAACAGCACTGTAACTGATGTCTCCCTTGAACAGCAGTCATCACCTTCTCCTGTCACATTACACAGACACAAGAAAATAAAGAGTTTAGAAACCTGATTTTCTATCCAGCAGTAATAACATTAGCCACCTTTAAACATTTTCTCTTTCACAGCAGAAGATTCAGCACTCTCTTATAACTTTTTACCAAAATTGAAATTCTATCAAACAGTGCTTCATTTGCCAAGCAGAAGTAGCAATATCCATTAAATATCTGTTAGACTAGTACGCTGCTGGAACGCAAGCACAAGAATTGATATTATTTGCACAACAACCATATAACAAAACCACATCACAAAAATACCGAATTTCTTGTCAGGAAAATATGATGTATAAGCACTAGAAATAACTGATTTTACATCCTCACCTCAGGATCTGTCTCAAAATACCTTATTGAGTGAACTTTATAGATTTTACAAAGTACAAGTGTGGCAAAAGATCTGCTTTCTTCAGATCTTTCTCTATTTTATTTTGGAGGGGCATACAAATAATGAATTTGGTTCCAGATATTGATCTGATACTGTAATTCTCTATATCTACTTAAGTTTACAAAATTATGTCTAAAGCTATCATTAGAAATAAACAATGTGTGAACAAAAACTATGAAAAGAAAACATACAAAAAATTCCCTTGGAAAGTATATTAAGAAGGCTTTTGAATTGCAGATGCAACAATGGAAAAAATGAGAATACACTACATCATGGTATGATAAAATCATATGTCTTGTCTATACAAAATTTTATATAAAACTCAAGGTAGACAATGACATTGAACATATGCTGTAGTTTGATATATTAGCTGAGATGTATCTACTACAAAATATCAATTATCATAACTCAGATGGGTTTTTATATATGTGGGTGCATATATATATATATACATTATTTATTATGCCACTGCTGTCTAATGAATGTAGAAAGCCAGAAAGTACTAACTGGCTCACAAAATCCTGGTCTAGATACTGTCAGAAAATCAGAATGGAGATGTTTAGTAGTGAAAGAAATAATGATAGACTTATTATGGGGCTGATAAACAAACCAGTCAGCTATAATTGTGATGTGTTACTTGCTATGACATGATCTCTGTTTTATCACACCACTCACAAACACTGTTGTTTTTCTGGGGCAGTATTTTGGTTTAGTTTTGTGTTAAAAGTAATGCAGCTAACTCATTGCCCTGTGACAGCTGAAGTCATAATTTCTGATAACAGCCAACAAAATTAGATGAAAAATAAAAAGACAAAAATGCACAAAAAAACCCCCCAAAACCACAAAAAAACCAAAAAAACCCCACACTCCAGATAACAACCAACCNCATATAATCAGCCCCAAAAATTGGCAACCCCCCCCCCCCCCCCCAAAAAAAAAAAAAAAAAAAAACACAAACAAAAAGAACCTCTGTCATAAGGCTTCAAACCTTATACTATCTGGAAGCTGGCTACCATCTCCCCCACTGCATCTCTGTAGTCCCTCCTTATTCAGAAGAAACAGAGATAACTTCAACTCCCTCACGATGCTCTGCTCGAAGTATTGCTGAACAAGGCATTGGCTGGATTGTCTGCCTCAATGTTTTCCTGAAATGACTGTCTGGCATACAGTCAGATATTTTAGCACTCTGAAGGCCTGAACTCACAATCTGGTCACTTCATAAAGAGTCCAAGGAAGCCAAGTTTCTTCTTACATTACCATAGATACATGGAATGGTTTGAGCTGAAAGGCACCTTCTAGGTGCAACCCCCATGCCATGGAAAGGGGCACTTTCCACTAGACCAGGTTGCCCCATGCCCAAAATGATTGGGTGAAGTCTGGCTTCCAGTCAGGCAGAAACCAGTTTTCCAAAACTGGTCATCTTCTAGGGTGCCCTGATGCCTCTTTAACTGGCGAGAGACACAACTATGACCAAGACAGGAGAAGAAAATCTGGACTTTCAGACCTATTGTGGAATGGAGTTGAATACGGAACAAATTCTGCCCGAAGAGATTTGTTATAATTTTTCTTAATTCTGATCAGAAATAAATTGTTACAGAAAGAATGCTGAGAGTACTTCAATTTCAATTAAAAGATCTTCTTTTGCTAAAACAACTTATTTTATTTATGTTTTGTTCATTGCTCTATACATTTTCATTACAAGAAAATTATGTTGCCTCTTTTAATATCTAAATTAACTGGAAGTCAAAATAAAGAAGATTTTTTCTGAGTTTCTGGGTTACAGATAAGGCGTATTTTCTCACCAATAACAGTTCCATCAACACTAAGTCATCACATCATTATCAGTATCCAGAGTGACCACTGTAGACCAGGGTGGAAAAGACCATGACATCATACCCTTGCCATTCCCCTTTGGAAAAACTTTGAAAAAGCAGCTGCTTAATTTCACAGGATCCAAGGATGGGCCTAGCATGGTGAATACATTCAGAGGAGACTCCCAGCATCATCCAGCAAGTTCTTCGCTTGTTTTATAGCTGAAATTAAGCATTGCCTAAGTCAGAAGACACTGTGAAGACATGGCTTTTGTTGTCACTGGACTCCAGATATCAAACAGGGTGATGTAACTCATGGAACTACAGGACATTACCTCTGGAGAAAGGTATCCTTGAATAATCTGTGCTTCCCATACATTCCTTCTCTCCTGCATATGGTCCCATTCTGTCAGCAGCTACGTTCTTAGGAAGAACTATGAATAGATACCTCTGAAATGCAGCATAGTTTGTTTTGTGATGGACCAGATGGCATCCAGTGACAGATATATTTGAATAGTACATTCACAGAAGAGGACACTTCTGTTTCTCTGACAGTACTCTGAATTATTTGGTTCTGTTCAATGAGAAAGCACATTTTTGGTGTTGTTACTTTTTTTTTTCTTATTTTTTGTTTTTGTTATCTCAAGAAAGAAGACAATAGAGAGATTCATGTTCCCCTAATGGACAAGAGTTAATGACTTTATTTTCACCACTAAACTTATGTGTATTTTCCATCAGTCTCAAACAGACTAGATGTTTAATGCTGCAAGTAGGCTTCATTTGAAGATTCAACTTGAAGAAACCAAAACAGGTTATATGCCTACGTGTATACTATACTCACTGACATCTGAGAGGGATCCGTATGACAAAGGCTGTGCTGTTTTGCCTTGCCTTTCTCTAACAAAAAACAGAGAGTGCCACCATTTACCATTACGGTTGGGATTCACGGTCTTTAGAAGCCCGGCAATAAAACATATTGAGGCTTGAATACATTCCTTCCATTTGTGGCTGAATGCCTTCTAATCTCCAGAAATTCTCTGAATAGTCTCTGCCAGAGTAAAATAATGTTTCATTTAAACTCTGAAATTGCTTTTATTTTAGGGATCATGTCTTATTTTTGTTCCACAGTTCTGATTCTGTTCCATATTTAACAGCTATTTATTTCTTAAGGAAAGTCTAACTTAAGTTCTGGGTTTAGGAAAACAATCAGCTGAAGTTTGCATGATTCTGCTGCGTGCTGTTTCAAGTGGGCAGGCAGGGACCATGCTCAAACTCCGGAGGTTATATCCATGTTTCAAGAGATTACTTTCTAACCACTCTTTGAAAGTAGCATCCTAAAAATCCCTGATGTGTCACTAGTTCACACAGCTAAAAAACTAGGGGATTGTTCTTTGCAAAAATGTAATTGTTTCAATTTTTATCCTACAGTTAAAATCACATGTTCTTCTATTGTGCTTTCCAGAATTTTTCACTGTAGGTCCTGCTAAATATGAGTTTGAAAACTCTATGGGCCTTCTCTCTTCTTCTTAATAGCAATGTGCCGCTCAAACTTCTGCCAACAGAAACAGTCAGAAGTTATTTCTATGCTACTTGAAAGAAATAAAGTGATGTGTTTTAGAAGCAGTGGATATAAATTTGTGTTTAATTTTAGTAATAGAAGTCCTATAAGCTGATAGGTGTAAACTGGTGTCAAGGTTATATAAAGAACTTAAAATTCAGTCAGAATGATGCTTTGATATATTTACACTCAAACCCACATTTCCAGTTTCACATATTACATGCCAATTACCAGATATCACAAGGCTGCTAAGAACTGATAATTCAGAGCTGTGGATCTAGTTCAGCAAGAAATTACAGTTTGTCTTCTCACACGGGAATATAGAAACGTCATCTGAAATGCAGACATGTGCTTCGAGGTAGAGTAAGGGCGGAAGATTCTCAGCATCTGCTAACAACTCTTGGGAGGCTTAGGTTAGAACTTGGATACAATCTGTCAATTTGCATCAATGAAGTTAACTTACACTTCAAGACTTAGTGAAATGTGACCAACACAATTAAATACCTGAACATAATGTATCAGCAAAATACATTCTTGATGACAGTGGGTAAAGAAACTGCAGTTTTGGTTTAACTCAGAAAATACTTCTTGATTTTTTTGAGTATTTTTAGGATAGAATGTGGCCTTTGCTGTATGGTTTTGGCTGTTTTCATAGAAATTTCAAAGGGCATGACTGGGGCATTTCTAGGTACTATACCACTGAGGAATTAATTTGCAACTAAATAAAAAAGAAACTGATCATCTGAAACTTTCTGTAAAGAATTGGTTCACCCATAATTTTAATACCAATTGCAACTTATAGACTGCATAGAAGGTGTACAGTGTTGCTCATATGTAAACATATTTACGCATATATAGACTTTAGGTATTTTCCTCATAGATTATAATTGAACAATGACGACAGACTTCTTAACCAAACTATCGCAAAAGCATCATTGTTTTATCCTGCAGCCAAACCCTCAATGAAGGTATGACTGGACATTAATATAACAATGTTAACCATGCCAACACCATGCAGAGAAGGTGATCCCAGACAACAGCAGCCAGCAAAACTCATCTCTCATTAATTCAACTGTAAAAAGCTTAAATCCATAAGATTTACTAGAAAACAGACAAGTCTATCATGTGGCAGAAATAATCTGTGAAGAATTGGTCACATTTTACATACTCCATATCTGTATTTAGTTAAGTAAACACCACGGCTTTTTTGTTATTTTGTGTATGTGCAATCCTTAAAAAGTTTCTTTAGGGCACCTGAGCAGTGTTTCAGTTATATAATTGCTTAAAAAACAATTGTTTTTCTGATTAGTAAATAAGTGAATGATCTAAAGAAAACAACACTCCTACATCCCTCTTCTCCAACCAGTGCACTGTGAGCTATAAATGCGATGAGTTACACAAAAAACTGAGCAGGCTGCCAGACTAACTCTGTGCTGTACCTGCTGGTGGTAATCCCACCACACAGAGCGTAAGAGGTTGGTAAATTCATCTGTTTCTGAGAACTGACCTCCCATCATTCCTGTGTTTATCTTTGATTTATTAATTTGATTTGATTCACAATACTGCTTGGAGCAAGGATTTGAAAAAGCGCTTACAAGAGATAGCCAGATCTGCTCCCACTGGCTTGTGTTAGTGTTTACGTACTCCACTCCTTCAAAATGCTGCAACTTCGTCTTTGTTAATCTATGCCTCCAGAAGTGTGTAATGTTGTCTCAATAAATCAACATTACCTATTCAAATCCAAGTTATAGGAGAAAAATGAACCTCAGTGGAGAATGATGCGACCTAGAGATCAGTTCTTAAATTAGTTGTTTATCTGTGAAAGGATCAAAAGCTTGCAAATCCCATAAGTCTTATTTTCTTTGAATAGGAGTGAAGGGTCCTAGTTTATAAGGCTGTTTTTCAAATTTTATGCTAACTGTACAGTGTTCCAAAACCAGATTTAGATTCTCAGGCCTTAAAATTCCTGCAGGTTGAATTACTTTAGAAAAAGAGTTGTTTTCTTCAGAAAGGCAATCTATTCCCACAGGCTGGTAAAACTTAAATCTGTGATGGCATCTCTAACAACAAACCAAAAGAGCCCACAGGTGCTGGTTTAGCTAAATGAGCTGCTGTAACAACGAAGTCTTTATGTCATTAAAAATGCAACAAAGTAACTTGAGTTTCTAAATGAAATATAAATAAAGAAGAAGCATATAAAGAGAATTTCAGGCATCACTTCTCAAGCCATGAGAAGCTGCAAGACCAGGAAATTGTAGAAAATCCGAAGTTATTTCTCTTACCTTAATTACATATTTTCACCAATGTGCCAGAAGCAGAGAACATCTTATTTTCCAAGCAAAGAAATAGGTCCACCCTACCAAAAAAAAAAGAAAGGGGAAAAAAAAAAAAGAAATTGCAATTTCAGAATGTTTGTTTCCTTGTATAGTTATGGAATTATAAAGTAATAATGAAGTAGTTTTTAGTGCTGGAGGAAAAGAAGTTTAATTGTATTTGCTATGAGGAGATCATAGTATTCTGAAACATTTAATGAGTACTAAAGTAAGACACCACAACAGAACTGAAGGCTCTTGTGTCGCTGATTCTAAGAGCTTTTAGAAAGTCACCATCTTTTTATATCATGGGTTTATACAGGTGATTTCCCGAGCTATTATCCATGGAATACATATTTTTATTTCAATCACAATATATTACACTATAAAACAAATTATATATTTGTCTGTAGTAAGGTCAGCTAGCCTCCATTCCTGGACCTAAACAGAGGATTATTGAAATAGAAACCCAAAGGGAAAAAACTAGTCCAGGTATACCTAATAGTATCAAAAAATCTACCTTATAATATGACTGTTCACCTTTGTTATGCATCCTGTATCCCACCAGGACAGCAAAGATACTCTGTCCACTTAAGGTTGTAATATTTAACATTCAAGGCACACACACACACACACACACACACATTTACATGTATACATATGTTACAAATATATACATACATACTTTTAAGAAAGCAGTACACAATGGTAAGGTAAATGCAAAACATTTGACTTCAAGCCAGGATCCTTCTAATATAATTTCATTTTCACAAACTGTTAAAACACCATAGGAGATGGTCTTGATACAGGAACAGATTCATAGAATCATAGAAACAGAATGTTTCAGGTTGCAAAAGACATTTAAGACTATCAAGTCCAACTGATAACCCAGCACTGCCAAGCCCACCCCTAACTCATGTCCCCAAGTGCTACATCAGCATGTCTTTTAAACCTCTTTGGGGAGAGAAACTCCATGGCTTCCCTGGACAGCCTGTTCCAATGACTGACAACCTTTTCAAGAGAGAAATTTTTCCTAATATTTAATCTAAACCTCCTCTTGCACAACTTGAGACCATTTGCTCGTTTTCTTTCCATATCCTGCCTAATTGCATTGAACACACTGATCTTTTTCTCTTTTGTGGAGTGGAAGAGTATTTCCTGTTTTCCCTGAAATTATCAGAGCAGTACCAGGTCCTTTAGTTTTGGCTATCTGGGGAGTCAAATTATAAGAACACTTAGTTCCTAAGAAATTCTAGAAATGATACTAGATCATCTGATCACCAGACCCTTCTGCCATTTGAAGTTGAAATTGGATTTTGAAGCTGTTCACTCTGAACCTAAATCTGATATGGGTCTCGGCCTCAAATCTAACCATCCCAGGGCCTGAGCCTTAGAATTGTAGAATCAGTGAAGCTGGAAAAGATATCTGTGTTCATCAAGTCCAACCATCAACCTAGCACCGCCTCCATGTTCACCACTAAACCATATATATATCTTCAAGTGCCCTATCCACATGTTTTTTTAACACTTCCAGAGATGGTGACTCAACCATTTTAGTGCTTATCTAAAAGTCACCACGCCCTTTCAGTAGTTTAAGCTCGGTCACCACTGTCATAGTAACTGTAGTGACAAAATAAATTCATAGGTAAAGGGGACTTCTGCAAGTAGTTGGCTCCAGCTTGTTCTGTTTCTGTTTCCCAGGTGTTATGCTTCAAGCAGCAGGCTATTGACACCCACCAGTGACAGTAAAAAAAAAAGCAAAAAAACCCCAGGCAAACTGCCTGGAAAAAAACAGTGGCTGCAATTTACAGGGACAATATTTGTCACTAAAGTTTTGTGGATCGTCCTTCACACTTAGAGAGGTAAGCCTACGTGCTGCCTTTGCCTTTGATAGCTAAGGTGATGAATGTAAAAAAGATGAACCAGAAAGAAAATGTGTCTAGAAAAACAGTTTTCCTCTACAAAAAACCTGCTAATTTTTTCCTTCGTGTAATTTGCGTATTTATCTGATCGAAATTTTACTTATATAAATCATGACTATGTCAAGTGTTTCCTTCTCCCTCAGATTCATAGTGTGGAAATCAGGAAAATGTATTTTTTATCTTGCCCTTCCACAAATCCTAGACAAGAACAAGGATAGAACACACGCTTATGAATGTGATAGAGTTATAATGATTTAATGAGTTATGGCTTATCAGTTGAGTTCTATGAATTACTGTTTGCATGATTTTCAGCTCTCCCTGCCTTTCAGGTTAATGTAAAACTTTAGACCAAGGAGAAGATGTATTAGCTTAAATAGCCTGACTTTGAATGCAGGATGTCTACAAGGAGACGCGCTGGCAGGTAGCGGGGACTAGCTAAGAGAAAGGTGTATTATTTTAAGCCAGTGTAACTGAAGTCTGTACCTAAAGGAAAAATTGGGGTTTCTTCATCACAGATTTCAGAGAAAGTACTCTACCTTGCACTAGTATGAATGAAAGAATTGGATGATAATGACTTCTGAAATTGAGGAGGATTTCCTTCTTTATTTTCTACCATTCTACTTTCTCCTCTCTAATTTCAGCTACACTGGTGGTGCTTTTCTCTTTTGATTTGCTCTTAGGAGTTGACCATAGTTACTTCTCACACTGCAGGTACTACATGGCTGTGCACCAGTTTAACGCTAAGAAGATCTGAAGTCTAACAATAACTAAATGGGCACTTGCAACTGATGAACACTTGGGGGGAAATGCTGTTCTTTAACTCAGAGGAAGAGCAAATTCTTGACTTGGATTTGGAGAAGGGGAAGATAAAAAATAAAATGGGAGAAAAATTCTATCAGCTGTGAAACAAGCAAGCAAACAAACAAACAAACAAATATAATAATTTTGAATACTCCTGCTTAAACTTCTTGTTTAGCCAGCAACAAGTCAGTGGTGTCCTTCCTGGAGCAGGACAGTCCTTGCAAGACACAGTATTCACTCAATATATCAGAGTTAAAGGAGAGATGACGCATTAATTATATCTATCTATCTATAAAAGCATGCCGGAACAGCCTTGTCCTCATGGGAAAAAAACCCAGGCTATTTGCAGTGCTGAATTTAGTTACACAGAAAAGTGTCAAACAGCTATACCCTGCTTCTGATCCCCTTCTAGCCACCTCGCTTCTACTTCTGATCCCACCTTTTCTTGCTGAGGCTTTTTGTTTTGTGGTGAGGAGCAGTTACCAGGGAAACCACAGTGAGACTGGACTAAGCAAACTGGACATTGGTTATTCCTTGCCTTTCCCCCAGGTAAACTTGTAGGGCATAAGGGAACAACATTGCTGATATGTCTTTGACTTCAATAGTGCAACATGGAAGTGTATGTATTGCTCTACGTTACACTGAGTTTTACAAATAATAAATCAAAAGGAGGTTGATTAAAGGACTATCACAGGGAGATCACTCATAGAGACTGCAGTACCTGCCCAGTCTCCTGAGCTCTGCGACATGCTCATGAGAACAAAGGAAGAAACAAATGTGTGAGGTTTCACGCCATATGATTAAAGTTTTCATTTGAAGATCCCTTTCCATGACTCTCAGATCCCACTTTTTCAGAAATTGAATCCTGTAATTAATTTACAAATAAACTGTGCCTGCCACGAGCTCTTGGTCCAAAACAGAAGCTACAGATCTGCAGAGAAGCCAGCAAATATCTACCCCATATTGCTCACCATGGGTGCAACCCCAGCTGATAAACTTTCTTGACTTTGTGACTTAGCTTGTCAACAGGGGGAAAATCCTATCTTCTTATCACAGAATCATAAAACTGCTTGGGTTGGACGAGACATTAAATAATACCTAGTTCCAATCCTCTGCCATGGGCAGGGACACGTTCCACTAGACGAGGTTGTTCAAAGTCCCATCCAACCTCGGCTTGAACACAGAATCATCAAGGTTGGCAGAGATCTTCAAGACCATCTAGTCCAACTGCCAACCCAGCACCACCATAATCACCCCTAGCCCACATCCCCCAGTGCCACATCCAGATACCTCTTGAACACTTCCAGAGTTAGTGACCCCACCACTGTCCTAGGTAATTAATTCCAATGCCTTATCACTCTTTCAGTTAAAATTTGTTTTCTAATATCTAGTCCGAAACACCCCTGGCACAACTTAAGGCCATTTCATCTCATCTTTTCACTTAACACATGGCAGAAGAGATGAACCCCACATCACTTCATCCTCCTTTGAGGCAGTTGTAGAGAGCAAAAGGACCCCCAGAGCCTGCTCTTCCCCAGGCTATACTACCCCAGCTCTGTAAGCTGCTCCTCAAAAGACATGTTTTCTAGATTCTTCACCAGATTTGTTGTCCTTATCTGGACACACTCCAGTACCTCAAATGTCCTTTTTGAAGTGAGGGGCCCAAAAGTTAACTAGTCCTTGAGCTACAGCCTCACAGTGCCAAGTGTTACAAGACAATCACTTCCTTGGTCCTGCTACTCACACTATCCTCGATACAGGCCAAGATACAATTTTTTTGCATCATGATATTGGATGAATGGCAAATATCATGCTCAGGCAGCCACAGTGCTTCTAAGAAGTCTGGTCTGCTTTCCAGTTTTCTTTTTTTCCTAATTCTCTTTGGAAAGTTGAATGGATCATACATCTCCAGGGAGTAACTTTCTCTTACTAAGTTGTAAAGTCAGAGCCCATCTATTTTTCTATTGTCTCTGCTGTGTTGTTTTCAGATTGATAGACTCTGAAATAAAATTGAACTTGACCTCTCTAAAACACCCAATGTGATTTTGCTCGTAATGCAGATTTAAAAAGATAATAAATTTTTATCTGATTGTTGTGTAAATTAAAATCATCTGTTTACTAAACCTAATTCTACAACTTATTCTTCTTCATCATTAGAGCAACATTTGCTATTTCATTGCAGTTCTCCACTACATTTTACTTTTGCTGCTCCAGTTTAGTCACAATCATTGTGGATAAACTCCATTACAGATGCTTCTATAAGCATCTCTGTAGTGAAGCTGAAAATCTAGGTCAATTTTTTCACTGAAAAGTGAATCAAATTTCTTTCTGATGATATTGGAAATTGTGATAGGATAAACTCTGATGAACTCCTAAACTTTGATCAGCACTGCTAACCCATAGCATGAAATTATACACTTCTATGTGCAGCAGCGACTAATAAAACTCATCCAGCTAATGCTTCATTACAGTTGGGGCTTATCAACTGTGGTAACCACATGGCACTCTCATTTACTTCTGTGTATTTCCAAATTCTCTTGTCTCCATGACACTGTGACCAAGCAGAAATATGAGAGAGAATTTAACCTCATGGGTCTATCTCATGGGGGAATTACATAAGTAAATGAATATCACTGAAAACATGGATTAAAAGAATCCTAAGTAAGGTGTTTGAAATCCCCTCTGCTCTCCTGGGCAGTTTCAGCAGCTTCCCTTTTTATGCTTAATATAAACCTAAATATCTTAACAAAAATAGCATTCCTCTGAGTCCACTGTGTTTCTGGACATGAAATGTCTATCTAGCGTTCATAGTGCTTTATGGAGTAGGTTTGGGATTTCGCTAATTTCACTTTTAATACTCTATCTTGCCAAGCAGCTTGGTGGGTTGGGCTGACTAGCTGTGTTCTGCCGCACACGGCAACCTTTTAATCCTCAAACAGTCCCACAGGAGCAAAGAGACGCATATGAATCCTTTGGCATGACTCAGAGTGAAGACAGGTTATGCAATCAGAATTGCTGATATATCTGATGCTGCCTAACTTTTAGGATTTTTTTTGTTAAGTAAGATGGTTTTCTCCTATTTCTACGCTCATTGGCGGTGCAGTTTTAGGCAAGGAGTGCAACATCACTGTACTTCTGCTTCTTCCTTCATGGAATGGTATAGGGCAATCTCCCTGCTATCCTTCATGCTGGTCTTTGAGGTCTTCTGATGAAAGCTGCTAAAATAAGCACTATGTATTATTCATATATTAATTTGCTCTGGCATATTGGTTTCAGGAAACTTCATTTCAGTGCACTAGGAAATCAACATCAAAGAAAGACAGTTACACACAATGAATACACTAAGCAATGGAGCAGTCCAGGCTTGACACAGCTCTGAAAAGCAAATGAAAAACATAGAATCGCTGTAATCTTCTTATGACCAGGTTGAAAAAAAAATGAAGAAAAAAAAAGAGAACAACAAAAGAAGGCCCTATAATAACTTTTCTGTACCTTTGGGGCAGTTTTGTGCAGCTTAGTAGTGAATTAGACCTTATTGATAAAATTCTGTAGCGTAGCCCAAAATATGGATGGAGACAATATAGTTAAGAAAGTGGTGGTCCTGGAAAAAACATTATGTGATCCCTGGGTTCCTTGGCTTCCAGCCTGAATTTTTTCAGGGTAACTTCTTAAAGAATTTTGAGATGCTGCCATTCTCTATCAGTCTTCAGAATATCTTGAATAGAACATTCAAAACCTGATTACTCCAAAGTTCCATATCATTTCTGAGACTGTGGAACAAACTATCAGCAAAAGAATTTTTTAAAAAAACTTGTTCCTATTCATTCTACAGGTTTGTTCCTTAGAACCATTTTTTTTAAAAAACAACTTTATATACAGACATGTATATGTTAGGGATGGTAATATTTTAGGGGTTTTCCTCATTTTTCTCCATCACTTTGAAAAACTGTAGACATATATGCATATAAAATGAAACACTCATAACTCTGAGGGTAAAAGTAAAATTTCACCAGGCAACACCAAGATATTCCCCAAAAACTTTATGGCATAATTACTTATAATGAATCTTGAAGCTTAAACTCTCTATTCCATAAATAAAGGCAGTGTATGTGCACTGAGGGAAGACAATTCATGTAATTTTGTCAGCAAAATTGTTACAGTAAAGGCCTAAGCAACACTTCATCTACCTGTCACTTGTCTTGAAAGGGCAGATTACTTTTTCCTCAAACTTGGCACATCCAATTAAACTAGACTTACAAGCCAGGCAGGTGTAAAGTGCAAGCCAGCACTTGTTCACATTAGCAATTATCAATGGAAAAAATACATAAGTGCTGAGGCTTGGCACAACAGTTACCCTGGCAACTGTTCGTGCTCAGAACCTCAGCAGAGACTAACATGACTGTTTGACATCTTTCCCCATAAAAAAAAAAAAAAAAAGGTTTCATTCTCTTTTTTTCTCTCTGTTTTTTCCCTTCACCTTTTTTCGTGCTGTTTTTCCAAACCACTTGGCAGTCACCCTGCCTTGTTTAACTCCAGTTGAACACCTCCCAGAGGGAGCTCCCCTGTCTTGCCACCCTTTAGAGCATCCTCTGTGAACACCAAGTTATAAAGTTTACCCGGCCAAGCCTGACGTCCAGGCAGGAAGGATGGTGGGTTGGAGAAGCTATATTAGTGCTATTGACACAAGAATGTCAGAAATTTGTTGGCCAAGACGAGTTCACTCAATGTTGAAAAAAAAAAAAATAGATGAGAGGAAATGACCTCAAGTTGCACCAGAAGAAGTTTAGATAAGATATATGAAAAATTTCTTCAGGGAGAGTTGTCAGGCTTTGGAACAGCCTTCCCAGGGGCGTTGCGTAGTCCACCATCCCTGGAAGTGCTCAAAAAACATGTGGATAGGGCACTTTGGGATATGGTTTACTGTTGAACATGGTGGTGGTGCTAGGTTCATGGCTAGATTTGATAACTGCAAAAATTTTTCCAATCTCAACAATTTATGATTCTAGGAATGTCATGCGTTTTTGTCCTCATATTATGGAATATCCAGACACACCACTCATCTGTAGCAACTTGCCTTAGGATACTGGCCTTTCTGACGTATGCATCGACCTTGCAAATAGTTCCCTTTTTATTCTCTACCTTCTCAAAACACAAGAAAAAGTCAATCAGAAGCAGACTATATGCATTTTGCCCACAGGGGAAAAGAACCCCTCCTCCTTAATTCCACCAAGGAACTCAGCCCAAGCAAGCTCTGCACAAAGTACAGTGTCAGATCACACCAATTGCGCAACCCTTGAGGACAGAAAACCTTAAAGACTGCATTCTTCTGGATTAGGCTTTGTTCTGTGGGACACTTGTGGACTAAGTTATGTGAACTTATTGACTGTTAGCTGCCAGTTCTTTTGTTTCTATTTGGCATTTTTATGTCAAATGGAATTAAAGAGTGGGATGCGTACATACAAATTTTGATAATTAGTGACTGTTTCAGTTAAAGCTGACCTGACTTTCCTTTTGCTACAATTTATGAGCTATTTCTGTTTGTTAGGGCTTTTCTTTCCTAATATCTCATTTTTAGTCAGTCTTTTAGCATTATATTGTTTCCGTCTTATTTTGTCTTTAATTTTGTTCACATCTTTCAATGTTAAAAAATTAAATATTACATATCTGCATCTCTTTTGATTTAATTTTCAGGAATATATTTTGTTCCTGCTTTCTCCCTTGATGTGTGTCATTCATGACTTTCAGCTTATCATATTCTTACTCATTGTCATCTCTAAATGGAGAATAGTGGAAGGATTGAGAAGAACTGTCCTTTTTTTGGGGGGTGGAGGTAAAAAAACATTTGGGAAGACTGGTAATACAATAACAGGTTTCATGGTGAAACTGAATTGATAGTCTGGTCTTTACTCTTAAATTCTAGACAAACAGAACACATACTCTGAGAGATATGCAGAAAATCAAAGTTAACATCTCACACTGTTTACAAGAAAATTCTGCATTTGCTTATTATTGCACATGCTGTAGCCTTAGACCTCACAGATTTCAAAAGATTAGGTTTTAGCTGTAGAATAACATTGACCTGAAAACTCAAGATGTGGAGCCAAACTTTACTGCCTGTGTTCCTGTGATCTTTTCCCATGGGCAAACACAATCTGTGGTGTAACCTTAATTCTGTCAGCAGGATGAAGGCATAATAAGTAAAAGTAATAAACATTTTACAACGTTAAACAATCTTTCACAGTTACTCAATCTGACAATTTTGACCAGCATTAAATTTACTGGAATGTTTCTAATCATGGACAAGAAACAAAGTCATACTTCCACTGGTACAGTTGCATTGATTAGAAGAGTGAACTAATAAACACTATCACTACATTCATATTCTGGGACTAACAGAAACTTGTTCCTTTCCCTGCTATTCTGTGAGCTGCATTGCAATCTCTTCCATAACAACATAATTTAATTTAAAAATCATGATGCTATAAGTACTTGAGAAGCAGTTAAAGCCATTCAGTCAGAGAAAGGTCAAGTTAACATAAATATTGAAAAGAATGATAATAAGGCAAGAAAAACAGCAAAACACATTAAAGAGAAATGAGGCAATTTTTAAATGTTAACATCTCAATTCAGAAATGTTTACATTACATTTAATGGTTCCATTTTCTATGAGCATTCCGCTAAAAAAAATTGCTGAGCAAAATTATGAAAGAGAATTACAACCATAAATGACATTGTATCCATTCTATCATCTTGAGAGAAAATGAATTGTCTGAATCTTGTTAAACACAACAGAATTCAAATAGTCCAAGCATGACTTACAGCAGAATGAAGCGAAGTACTCTCTTATTAAGAGAAAAGTAGTCAATTTTTTGATGATAGTTCATAATTTAAAATCCTGAATATTTGAAGGAGTTGCAAAACTTTTTCCTATGATTTATCCACTACATATTGAACTTGGTACAGGTAAGAATGTCTCAGCAATATTGACAATTTCATACCCTGAAATACATTGTGGTTGCGTCTCACAGTATTCATTTCCACATAACCCCACATTCCGATCAAGAAACTCGTGCTAGGTGACACATTTGAAACTCCCAAACAGACTAAACTGGTTGTTGTTTCAGGATAACTTTAATTTACAGTATGTGCTTTTTGAGTTTAATTTTGAGGCGTGGTTTATCTTAACTTAAAACATTACAAGAAACCTTAAGTCTTTTGTCAAAAACTTCCTGGTATTAAATACGCTGAGTCGATTTTTCTTTTCACTTATAGCTGTTACCATTTGAGTATGCTGATTTTAAAAGAAATTTTAGAGTAAAAAAGCTTTAAGAAAACTGTGAACCAGTGTCCACTCAGGCTCGTTCCCTACATAGATGCCACAACTGTAGCTAGAATGCCATGATATTGCAACAGGAGCATGATACTACTCCCAAGGCAAGGTCATTGCAATACAGATAACAGGCATGAAAAAGTAAACGGCTAGGCAGAGGCACAGAGCACTAAAGACATGGGCCTGTAATTTAACTTTGGTTTTGTTTTATTCTCATTGCATTTGCCGCAATATAAAGCCTCACAGTTTAACCTGCACAATTATCAGGTCAAGGAACTATTTCTGGGTTTATTTATTTTTGAGTCAAATGGGAGGGAGGAACGGTAAAACAGAAGTTAGATATTAGGAAGAAGGGTTTAAGACATTGGGAAAAGGAACAATTTTAACTAAGAATTTCTTCTTTAATTGCTACCTCCTACACCCTTCTTTAAAATGCAAATGAATCTACTTAAGTGAATCTTCTTTAAAAGGGCTGTCACGTGAGACCACCCTGAGAGGATGAAATTTAAAGGAGAATAGCAGGAGAGATTTCTGAAAGCTTCGATCTATACGTGTTTATAAAATACCTCAACAAAAATGTGTTCCTGTGGTTTTCATTCTCAGAGGTGAGGTTGTCTTCTCTTCATGCAGCACATTTGCCAACGATGTACTGTCAGCAGAAGTCAGTATGGGCATCACAACAGCAGCACGAGAAAGTTGCTTGGCATTGCTGTAAACAGCAAGATTCTGATTCTAGCAAGAATAATTATGGGCACCATAAAGTCCAGCTACCTGTAGCACTTCTTACCGCTTTCATCTCTAAGCTCTTACAGGTGAATTTTATATATTTAAAAATAATGGTAGACAGGAAGTGCACACAAGTGCAAGAGTATTGTGAAGCAACAACAACAGAAGCAGCAGAAGTCATACCAGAATTGTGGCTATATTTTTCTTCTCCTCGGTACAAATATAACTGCCTACCCAGCATTACTCATTGGGGCTATTTTAGCTTATTTTCAGGATACCTAAAGGCAGAACTGCTGTGATTTCTGTAAATAGGCTGTTTACAAAATAAAAACTGACTTTTGGTCTAGATCAGAAGTCTCCTGATGAAGCACCTATCTGCAGAAAGTTTAAAGAAATTTACTTCTACAAAAGAAATTTCATCTTAAATTTCTCAGCTTTAGTGGTAGTTTGAAACAGAGTGGAAAATCTGTCCATGGGAAAGCCTGGAAAAGTACAGATTAGTAGAAAATAGTGTAAAAAAAAGGGAGTGTCCATAAATTCTTCTTTGATAGCCTACACAGAGGGTGCAAAAAACCCTTCCCAGTCTATGGTTTGGGCTTTTTTGTAAAACCCTCTGGGAAAGATGCTGCAGCCTCCTAAGAAACTTAGTCCGGTGTTTTGTTTTCCTGTTAGAAAGTTCTCCCAGCAGTTTCACCCAGAGGTCTATGATGCAGTCGAAGTCATTGCTTCTACTTTTGTCAATGAGGACAAAGAGAATGTATTATTCCTTTTCTCTTTGAAAGCCTTTTCTGCATATTTGGAGATGATTATCCTGTTTTCCTTCAGTCTTTTGGTCTCTAGACTAAACAGTCTCAGCTCTTTTAGGGATTACACTGATTTCATAATGTCTGCTTGCCATTTTTGGAATTCGAACAAACTCAACAGATGTATAGTGATACTAGGTTGATTGAACAGAGTCTTTAAAATGTAAATATGTTTTACACAGTAATATTTCTTGATTCTAGCAGAGGAAATTCCTGTTGACTAATACTTATAAAAATAGCAAGGAACCTATGAAGTGAACTAACATGAGTAGCATTGGCCAGTGGTTTATCATATCAAATTAGTGAGTCATAACTATATTTTTTTACTTATCAGAGATCAGTACTTTGGATGATATCAGTCCTTAGCTCAAAATTATTTGATGACCAATACACACATGATTTTCAAAAAAAAAAAAGGAGCTATTCCAGATCTTATTTTTGTACATTTATGTGTTTCTGATGAAAACTCCCAAAGAGAAGATTTTGCAAATGGCATATAACTCCCCCCTGAGAACTGGGCTGGAGTGATGACATGGGCCCTAAAAACCTTAGCTTTTATGCTTATTTCAAAATCAGGATTTGGAGTCTGCACATGCCACTTGATATGGGGAAGCAGGCTTTTTCCAGGGGGATTGACTACGCACGCAACATCTTAAATCTGTGGAAATGAATCAACCGAGTCAGCTGCCGATGACTGCAAAAATGGCCTGGATGCCATTTACTGTAACCTTTTTAAACGGGAGCTTGAAATTAGGAGAATTATGGCAAAACTGTCATTGAGGAGAGATCGACTGCCTGGAATTTGCAATGCAAACCTATTCTTATCCCTTATGCAGAAGGAAGATAAGTGGGGAGAAAAAATTAACAGCCGTAAGAGTTCTCTCCCAGCTGCAGTTTCATCTTATTTATTGTTGCTATTTATTTCCATATATATATATTTAAAAGCTTAAATGATTTGTTAGCTATGCATCAAGCTAACCCCTATAAATGCATGTTTTATTGCAGCTGCTACAGCTTTTAATATTGTTTATTATTATTCTCTTAGTGCCTAGAAACTAGAGCCACACTTTAAAGCCCCATCGTGCAAGCCTCTGTGTGAGCAAGTGGCACAACAACAGATGCCACCTCAGAGGGCTCACAATACAGGATTTTGAAAGCACGGACCATATGAGCAGATAGATATCAAAAGGGGCAGGTGAGGTGGTAAGGTGATGTAAAAGTCCGTATGTTTACTTGAAGAAGCAAGTTTTGCAGCAGAGATAAGTGTGTCATTGCAGAATAGAGGGAGAGGTCTTTCTTATTTGTGGCTTCATCTGAAGTCCTGTCCTCTGCCCGGCTCTTCCTGGGCTCCTCACAACTGTTGTATAGAGCCAGTGATAGAAAGAAGGTAAATGATTTCCAGTAGAGACAAGGTCTGCGTTTACCTAACATTAATGGGGAGCCTTTTGCACAGCTGGAGGAAAAGATTCATACAAATACCTTAGAATAAAACTACTAGCATCTGTGTTGAGCTATGAGAATCTATTCCTTAAATTAAAGGAAAACAAAAACAAAAACAAACAACAATAAAACTCCAACATTAGCAAAGGGCTACAAAGCCTCCACAGCCTTAAAAGATCAAGGGAAAAAGAAAGAAGGAAGAGGTACCTAGCTGGTTAGCAAATGCAGATTGGAAAAGTGAACAATCCAGCTGAAATAAATCATGGAGAATCTACTCTGTTTTTTCCACACTGTGGAAATTCTAGCCTGAATTCTTACTTCAAGTTTGTCATGACACAAGAAGAGATGATTTATTAGCTACTCTTGACCTGTTTGAGTTTTTGTAGGTTACAGCTAGCATCCTGGTTTCCAATGACTTTCACAGAAATGTGCACTCCTTCTTCTGTAGTTTCTGGTGTAAAGCCTTGTCCTATTGCAAATCCATTGATTGTTGTTCACTGTTCTATTCAAGAAGATTTTTTATATGTCTGTGCATGTTCTGGATTCATCTCCTACCTCAATAAGCCTTTCCAGTGCCTGAGATCAGCTGAAACGGTTTCAGAAGTAGTCAGTGAACAGGAAAACATAACAAGTACCGGTGAATTGTGATCTCAACAGGGGCTCCCAGTTATGCATTTAATGCACTTCATCACTCCTCTCACCTCTCTCCAGGACCCAGAAAGGGTTTAGATTGAACAAAATAACAAAACAGAAAAAAAAATAAAAGTGTCACCTAATTAGAGAAGTTGTGGATGTCCCTTCCCTGGTTTTGTTCAAGGCCAGGTTGAACGGAGTTTTGAGCAGCCTACTCTAGTGGAAGGTGTCCCTGCCCATGGCAGAAGGGCTGGAACTAGATGATTTTTAAGGTCTCTTTTTACTCAGGCTATTCTGTGATTCCGTGATTTAATTACATGCATTCTATGTTTAATTTTAGGATCCACTGTTAAGGTCATCTCTTCAGTGAGAAAGAAGGCAACAAGAAACAACTGGTCAATGAGATCCAACTGGGGAGCAATTAAACTTTAAAAATATTGTCTGCGGTTTTTGAAGGTTAGTATTTGCACTTGGCTGGATAGCATAAACTATGGATCAAATCAGTATGTTTTGATTTGTTGTTTGTTTTTTATTTTCCCCAGAAAATATTTGGACAGCATGCTCTATAAAGCGTGCTGCAAGTGGCTGGGATTTTCCGTCCTACTGATCATATTTCCTCTAGAAATCTATAGTATGGGGGCTTCTCAGACTTCATTTTTATCACATAGAAGCTTATGACATTGAAATATGCACTTTTGCGTGTTTATGGAGCTGAGGAAGTTAAAAAGACACATTGTATATTTCTATTTGATTTTGTTTAAATCAGAAGACCTCATGGAAAGTGGAGATATCAGATATCCTAAGTTAGGTGTCCACATGCAGCATTTATATAGAATTTATATAGGTTGAAAGGGGCCTTAAAGGGAATCTAGTTCCAGATGAAGAAAAGGTGTCAAACCCCCATTCTCTGGAGATTGAGACAATACACTCTGTGGAGTTGGTATGCATCTCCTAAAGCACAGTTCAAGCTGTGTGAACAAGATAACACTGGATTCCTTGGCAGTCGATTGATGTGCTGTGACTTAGGCAATTAGTGGCATTTCAGATGTTCTGGGCTATCCCACCTGATCTCAAGCAGCCATTCCAGAAAGGTGGAGATCTCCCATGTACCTGTGATGGGCAGATGATTTCAGTATCAGAAATTATGATGATTCCTGCACTTAGACATCTGAATTGTGTCTTGTTGGTTGTAATGACTCTCTCTTAATTTGCTGAATATTATAAATACCTAGCACACAGGTAGACACTTGTCTATAGAGTAGATACATAACAGACACCTGGAAGTAATTAGCTGAATCCAAAGCCACACTAGGAGATAAGCAGAAACTGCTTTAGTTTATGATTGGAAAAGAGCCTTCACTTGAGAGAAAAGAACAACTGTGTATCTGCTGAACAGCAACTGACATTAAGTAATAACACAGAATTCAAATACATATCAGTTTAATGCAAAAGGCAGATAGACATGGGTGATACAACATTACTATCACAACACCAGTGTGAACCTGAGACACTTACAATTAAACCAGAACCTGAACCACTACACCCCATCCCGAGACAAAAAAATCATCCAAAGCCAAATGAAAATAATGCTATTGATCAGTAAAAGAGAAATTGTTGGACGTTGCCTAGAGATATAGCTACTTGGACTGACCTGGCTGTATTCTTGAAAATAACTGACTTTGCAGCAGAAGATGACAAAAAAAAAAAACCAAACAAAAAAAAGGCTGTTTGTGAGGAAGACAGGATTAAATTCCTTGAACTCTCAACTGATCAAACTTTTTTCCCCTGATGAATGTCTAAGTTTCTCTGGAAATGCAGCTTTTTGGAGCAACTATGCCCATAACAGTATTTTTGTCTTTTCAGTGTAAAGTTGAATTATCCTAAATTATAAAACACGAAAATAGAAAAGAAAGAGACTGCAGACAACTAGCTTAGGTTGGATACCTGATATTCAGAGTGTGGAAAGGTGAATATCATCTCATATTGAGATTTGTTTTCTTCTACTCTGCTTAGAGCATCTAACTTAGGACTGGATCCCCATTTCAATGGATAATGAATGCACTAGCACCTTAGAAGATTTAGGAGTCTGCTCTTTCTGCTGCAGTTTACTCTCTGTTCATTATGGATAATCTGCCAGATAAGTNTGAATGCACTAGCACCTTAGAAGATTTAGGAGTCTGCGCTTTCTGCTGCAGTTTACTCTCTGTTCGTTATGGATAATTTACCTCATAACAGTATTGTAATGGTTAAATGCCAATTTATTAAATGCATAAAGATCAATATAATGGAGACTACCATGGCACATTAACCAGGTAGCATCATGAATTAATATGAAAATCAATGCAAATATCATAATAGAGTATGTTTTAACCTGGAACATTGTTTGACTTCTGCAGCTTATGGTAGGATACAGAGAGATGCCGTAAGTCTTTATTCTCATCATCTCGGTCTTTTTTTGCACTCTCTGTTTCATTACTGTAAAATCTCAGGAGCAATTTTGGATTGATTCTGCTTTAAGTCCTCTGCATAGGTAATCGGTTGAAATTGCTGTCAGTTTTGCTACTTTTTTCCTTGCCTTAATTCTTGGTCATCTACCATTTCTGAAGCATCTGAAGGAGACTGGAAGGGAAAGACTATTGCATTTTCTGTATAATTGCACAGCTTTAGCAGCGCAGTTCCTTTATCTACTCCTTTCACTCCATATCTTAGTGAGGCATACAAATGTTTGCGAAAGGGTTTTCCTATTTCCTTGGCTACTTTTCTTAGAATTAGAGTCTAACATATTTGAGATTCTGCACTTCAACATTTTTCAGTTGTTCTGATTACCTTGTGATCTGATCTTAGCAAATAGTAGATCTCTTTACCATCCTCTTTTCCCATCAAAAAAACCCAACTAAAACCTGTCTCTCAGATCATAGAATCATAGAATCATTTCTATTGAAAAAGACCTCTAAGATCATGATGTCCAACTGTTAACCATGTTCACCAATATACTCTGTCCCCAAATACAATTTCCACACACCTTTTGAATGCTTACAGGGATGGTGATACCACTGCTTCCCTGGACAGCCTGTTCCAGTGCCTGATCACCCTCTCAGAGAAGAAATTTTTCTCGGCATAATATAAATCTTTCACAACAATACTTGAGGTTATTTCTTCTCATCCTGTCACTTGCTACCTGTAAGAAGAGACTGATCCAACACATTGCTGCAATGAGATGTGTTACCCTAACTTGTCCCTTGTTTGTGATAAATGGTGGAGGCTCTCAGTGACATCAAGGTATATTTTATATGTGTCTGGGGCAGAACACCATGTTGCAGCATTTGGCTGATAGGAGATGACATCTCATAGAGATGCCATTCTTCTACTTTCCAAGTCTGGGAATATACACAGTATTCTAGTACATATTTTTACCTATTCACTTGGGTAGACTGTGTTGGACAAAGCCATAAATGAGGCTCACTACAGCAGAAATCTACATTCTTTCCTATATCATTATTGCATATTTGGAAATCATTTAACTCAGACATCCCAAAAGCCTGCACACAAGTCTGTGCATTTTTTGACCATCCTGTGGCACACTTCACAAAATGACTGAAACTATACACATGTTAGAGACACTATGTTTTCTATTTTAGCTGATTACCAGCGCAGATTCAAAGCATGCTGTCATAAATCACCATCACTCATGAATTTTTTGGAAATATGTTTCTGGGAATGATTTCAGCAAAAAGACAACAATCCTGCGTATCGATAAAAAGCACACACACACACACACACACACACAAAAGGAGAAAGAGAAGAGGAAAAACATGCCACAAAAAATTTTCAATCCAAATGCAGCTGCCAACGTTGTTTTCAAAAAGATTATTATATTTTCTTTTAAAATTTGCCTTGGAAAGTGTAGGACCTGAGCTTGATAGACCCAGCTCAATTCTCAGCCCTTCCATTTTCATCATATGTGATGGGGTTGTAGGATTTACTCACTATTCTCTTGTGGGAAGGTCTTTTTCTAAAGAAATGTCCCAGAAGGAGGTAAAGGCAGGGCTATGATACACCATAAGAATAGGAAGCACAGCAAATTGAGGTAGAAAAATGTGCACTCTTCTGTGGTCATTTTCTTTCTCCTTTCTTCCAGCCAGCAGGGCATTCCAAATTTGGAGAAGTTTTAAATTTAACAACTTTCATACTGTCTTTTCAAGATTTGTCTCTGCAAATGGCAGAGCTCACAAAGATTTGATTTCGTGGGGATTTCATCTTGTGGTAGGTCTGTCTTCCAACAAAATCATCTAACTGCTGCCATGTGAGCTGCCTTACTGCCCTCCAGGAAACCCTCCTGGAAGAGAGGTTTGCCTAATGCCTTAGCAGTGGGAAAATCTCCCCTTGATGCTCATGACTTATTAGACACCAAAAAAATTCACTCTGAGATCAGTGAGGTGCATGCTCCCTGCTGTCTGCCGGAGTGTGGATTGGGACTGATGGTCTTCCTGTGATTAGAGCAAGTTGTCTCACAGCTTGGGGGGTGCTGGAATAACAGAAGTCAATTGGTGTAGTTATTCGTGTTGATTTTGTCTTCTTGGGCTTCTGCTGCTTACTTCTGTCAGTTTGGTTAAATGTGCATTTAATACATATATTTAAGTTAACAGGAGAAGATGCACGACCCCTTCAAAGAGAATTTTTCTGTAGGTGGTCTTCTGGGTTGAAAAATACAATTAGCTGAACATCTCCACCATATGAAATCCCTAGCAGCAGACCACATAAGAAACTGAGCAGAGGAGAAAGCATGTCTCTTCTCAGAGACAGGCAAGGAAAAGGCAGAAAAACAAGAGGAAGATGAGGATACACCACCAGCGAACATAGGGGAAGATTTTAGTGATTGTAATGTAACAGAGCTGAAATTCTTTTCCATCAAAGTACATGCACAACTTGCAGAGATGAAGTCTGGCACCCATCTTTCCACCTCCTTTTCCTCCCACCTGCTGAGGTCACTTTGTTACTGGCAGCAGACATAGGTAGTAGGGCTGAAGCTGATTTCTGATTTCTTGGTCAGTCCTTTTGACCCTTGCTGCTCTAGCTCTAACACACATTCCCTTTTTTCAAGCCTTTCTGCTACCTCAGCAAGTGCTCTTTCTAAATGAAGTTTACAGGTGTTTTTAACTACCAGCTAAACATAATTTCCCTTTCCTTTTAATATATCTGCAGTATTACTCCAATTTTCTGATTGGAGAATTCTTCAGAAATTTGCTTGAACTTCTTTTCATTACAATTTTTCACTCTGGAAATTTTGACTAATTCTTTCTAAAGTGCTTTTCAGTAACGGAGCAGTGAATAATGAGAATTTATTTCCCTTTTCAAAAGTAATTAATAAACAAAGAAAAGATATTGGTTTCCTACTAAATCAATAGATTAATAGAACGTTCTCTCCCTGACAGCTATAAAAGAAACATGAATTAATGCAATGCTAGTTCTCAGAAAATGAAATAAAACTGTTACGGTCACATGAACTAATGCTACATATACAATACAGAACTGGGAGCAGCTCCTGGACTCTCTACAGGACAACAGTACTTGTTGTGGCAATGCAAAGCTGCCTTTTTTAGAGAATAGTTTAAGTAATATATCATAAGTTCAATGTATGAACTGTGTTTGCTAATCAATTGATTTTAATAGTCAATTCAGAAAAAGCCATCTTATACTGTCTGTGGCTCAGTTGATGGAAACACAAGTTGAGCCAAGCAAAAACAGTCAAGCAACATATTGTTTTGAGAAGCTGGGGCTCTTTAGAGTATTTACTGTGATTCCAAGTTAAGTGCATGGCAGAGGATGTGCAGGAGAGGAGTTAGGGCATGGGAAACTTAGGGACAAAAACAGCTCAGGATGAAAGGAGAAAACAGAATCAGATTTTAGATATTCATTGGCCAGACTTTGATGTTAATGTGCACGGGAAAAAGACTTTGAAATGTTAAAAAAAATTGTGTTTTAGCGGAAAATCTACTGTCATAGCACCGAGAGGTGTTAAAGGGCAAGGAGGAGAGAGTACAATCTCTACAGTCAGAATTGGAATCTTGAAGCAATAACAGGAGACAATCATGTTCAGTAAACAATTAGGGACAGTACTAAAGATAAGCTAAAAACTATTTCTATGCCATATGAGCTAGAAAATAGGACCAGAAAGTGAAGAAAGAAGTATAAAGAAACAATTAATTGTGTCTACAAGAAAGAAAAATATCAAATAGTAAAACACCAATAAAAGTGTCATTTTAAAACTTTTGGAGTATGATTTTTTCTTCTTTTGAAATCCACTGCATAGACTGGAAATAATTCATATGTGCAGGTAATCAAAAACGTTCCTCAACAGAGTAGCTAAGAGCTTGGTATAAATTTTCTATCAAGACTTGACAAAGGGACAAAGACTATGCAGACAGGGCAAGAAAATACTGTAATCAGTATGCAGCTGCTACAAAGGCTGGCACACAGGATGCAAAGGGCGGAAGAAGCAAATTCTCTTTTGATGTGAGTGTAAAGGGGAAAAGCAAAGCAAGAGCTCTGCAATTTGGATTTTTGTTTTTTGAAAGGCTAAATGGTTCAAAACCTTCTTGAATACCATTGTGGGAACACTGTCAATAAGAGTAGATATGTTTCATTAAATAAAGAGCAGATATAATTCTCCACTCTGTTTTTAACCTGTTCTCATTGCATACTAAAATACGAAGTAAAACTGGAGAAGTGACAAAAAAGAACCCAACCCAACCAACCAAACAAAAAACCCCAAACCAAATAAACCCAATCATATTTTGAAGTGGAAAACTCTGAGCACTCCAGTATAGTCAGACTGAAACCTTTGCACTTGCTAGCATGAAATACAAGCCCTGTCCCCAGCCTGTCCTGTCTGACGGAACTACAGAGAGATTCCTCTCTAAAATGCCAGTGAAAGAGATTGATAAGCATGCATTTGGGAGGAAAATATGCAAAATAAATCACCAGGAAGCTGCAATCAAAGCAGCCAGGACTGTGGTGCTATGGGCACTACTCTCAGCATCACTTACTCTGCAGCCACGCCAGCTCCCCTATGCAGTTCACTGTTTGTCCCCAGACTGCTGGACCAGAAACACTGGAACCAGGCTGGCAACA
Source organism: Ifrita kowaldi (assembly GCA_013398055.1). Classification (NCBI taxonomy): domain Eukaryota; kingdom Metazoa; phylum Chordata; class Aves; order Passeriformes; family Cinclosomatidae; genus Ifrita; species Ifrita kowaldi. The sequence goes on along the minus strand of VZRS01005769.1, from coordinate 363,045 downwards.
GGCATGATGTGGGCAGAGGAAACTGATGCAAATTTTTCCCCAAAAAGACAGCAGAAGGAAATAATTTGATAGAACCATGAAAAGAAACTTCAGGTAGAGACAGTGACTGCAGAAGTTGCACCTTATCTACTTTCTTTGTGCTCTTTCCATCACCATGTCATTTGTTTAAATCTGCTCGGGATACTTCCAGGTCTCCACTGGAATTAAGATTTCCCTGGTTAGGAAAACACAGGTGACCATCTTGCAGCAGAATAAATCAGGATATTGGTAAGAAGCTGGTCAACACAGGTGGAAGGATACATCAGTGTGTATATGTGTGTACATATGGAGGAAAAAATACTTAAAACCCATTTTGGCAACTTGGCATGTAGCAAGAGTGAGCCCAAAAATTAGAGAAAAGGAAATTTTAAACATGAAAACATTGCAAGAAATTCACACTGATTGGAAGACATGATCAGCTGGATGTTAAGCTGATAATACTTAATAATAAAGCATGAAACAGGTTTTGTTTTATACTTCTGGCAGTATGTTTCCATTTTAACGAGGGTCTTCATATGTTCTTGCTTAAATTGACTCACCAATTCTTTTTTTTTTTTTTTTGTCCTACCTAAAATTCCACTGGCTTTACAACTGCAAGCAGAAAATTTAATTTTGTTTACTCTCAGCTCTGAGAGTTTGAGTAGCCACAGCCAGGAATCGTACAATTGAGTTAACTACTTCTTTGTGTATTTTTATTTGTCCCTTACATTAGGCTATTACTCTTCAAAGTTTCAGGACATTGTGGCAATAATGAAAAATGTTGGTTCATTCATAGGCCATGGGAATAAGTGTTCATCCAAACCCCACTATCAATAAGATGGGGAACTCTCCCACTTCTAAGATCACACATATCACGCTACCTACAGGATCCTCTGCCCACTGCTTCAAAGCAGCCATCTGCCAAGGAGGGCTGAAAAGCCATTTTTCAGTGCAAGTAAACAGCTTCCAGCACTGCAGAGCAGGATATAGAAGCCGTCACTTATAGAATTTGATACAGAATTTAGGAAAGAACATTATTTTTTGATTTTTTTAAAAGTGTCTGTGTTATGACTAATTTTTTTAACGTATTGTTTAATAAGGATGAGATCAGCCTTGCAATTTCCTTAAGAAAAATGTATTTTTGTTTTTTCATACAGCAAATACAAGCTCTGTTGCTGTGCTGTCTCCTGCACTTTGTCGAAAGTGAGCCATGGACAGCCCTGGGGAACCAATATGGTTCCACCACCATGGCACAATGGGTGTGGATGTAAGGTAAATATTCAAAAATGCTCTTCTTCCTGCAGCCTCTGCAGACTGCTTGTGGAGCTGTTGACTCTAGTGATGGCACTTGTGAGAGAGGTGGTTTTGTTATGCTGTTTCAAACATTGCACCATTTTGTGATCTGGGGTGGATAATGGATGTAATCTGCTCCGTCTTACCCGGTTTGGTGCAGGACAGACAGTGGTTGCATTACTTTGATCCTCAGATCTCAGATAATACACAGATACTAATGAAGCCACTCCACACCCAGCTGAAGTGGGTTTAAACTTCAATACCATTAGAGATGGGACATGTACAGCTCAAACACATTATGCTTAGCACAACATTTTCCTGCTTAATTAAAAGGGAACAAAGGCAAAATGCTGTAAAGATTATTGCTGTGCAGTAATAGCTTGTCAGCTTAAGGTAAAGGATTGCTTTCAGTGTCTGTGCTTCATTGCTTAGGAGCAAAATCCTCACCAACTTAAGGCTGCACTTAGTTTTAAGCATGCCTTACTAATTCAGATACTTCATTCCTGTAGTGAACAGGAATTAATGTTGCTTTAATTAAGTGTTTTGTCCCGCTTCCGAATAATGTTAGTCCTAGTTAGTATGGAGGGGGAGAAAAAAAAAACAAATTCAACCTCAAAATTCCGTTCATTTTCTTTAGGTCCCTCAGTTTCATTTACAGTGTCATTTTTCTCAGTGATGATGCAGCAGAAATAAAGCCCTGCTTGGCTGGTTTGTATCGCACATCACTGCGCTGCTCCATCTCTCCCTGCTTTCGTCCTGAGTTACAGTTTTTGGGGTTATCCCACCACATCAATCACTGCATCCTTCAGCACTGGGGGAACTAGAGGAAAATGCAAAACTGCCCTGTAAAGAATGACTGGTGTTAAATTTCTGTCTGCAGAGGCAGAGATAAAATTTGGCATGTGAGGCATCTTAGCTGGGAATGACTGTTCTAACTTCATTAAACCATGAGTACTGGATTCAGAGGGGAAATGATGCCTCCTTTAAGGGAACTTGTAATCACTAACACAGCTTTTTCCCTAAAGGAAAATTTGTATGACAAATAGCTTGCAAGACAAATGAGGTATTTCAATGGTAATTATATGTTGTCCTCTGCCATCCAAGGCAAGTGCAGGTAACGAGAAGGGAGATGAAACACAAGTCTGACATTTCAGCACATTATTAGCTTTGTGCGGGATATGCAAAATATCCTCAAAATACAGAAAGGGCCTGCTTGGAAGCACAGCCTGGATGCTACTCTTGAGCTATGCCTTACATTTTAAGATAGCTTCCCTCTCTCACTGTGGTATTGCCATTGCAACTAAAGGCACTTTATGCTAAAATATCAATTTTTCAGTTTCTCTTCTCTGCCAATCACTTTTTTCTCACAGCAGTTAACATCTGTTTTCTGTCTGTGTTTGTTTTTTTAAAAAAACCCTAATCATGGGTTTGGACAATATTCCCAGTGCAGATATCCTTTCCCATCTGAAACATAGTGGAAATTCAGCTCTGGCTCAGATTTCTCTATTATGATAGGACAAGTGGAAAGTCCAGACATAAATATGCCTGAACTTCAAGTGCATTTTGTTTTCCCAGTGTTGTTCTTGGTCTTACATGAATTTTAACTCTACTGGTTCCAGTAGAATTATTTCTGTCTTAAACTATCTTGAGGGAAAGGAGGAATTAATGCAAATGCATTTAAAAAAAAAAAAACCCTGAGATACTTTGATTCCTGTGTGGTCAAACCTTGGAATCTTTTCTTAATACTTAGTAATCCAATATTTTATTGAAATTATATACTGCTTTGGGTCAAGTAAAAACTAAATATAATATTCCAAAATTGGCATATATACACAGAGTTAGGCCATAGCTTTTTCTCTGCATTCAAGAGAAGCAAAATCTTTATCATTTCTTTATTTTTTTTGTTTTCTCCAGCTGTTACATTCTTTTAAATTGACAGTTCCAGTATGTTACTCAGAAATTTTAAGTTTGTTGAAACAAAACCGTTAATTCTTCTTTAGTGTCTTTTTCTCTTCCTTTCTCACAAGCATATGCACAGATACATAAGATATCTCAGATGTGTAAGGGGTCAGGCAAATCATGAATATGAAATGAATATGATATATATGATGACTGTATAGTATATGTGATTAATAAACTTATTAAAATAAATAATAATAAGAAAAATATATATAATGAATAAACTTAATCTACCAAAAGAATGTCAAAATTCAGAGTAGACAAAAATGCTAAGGCAAATTTAAATCTTTCTAACTCCTCCTTGAATAAAGTTTTGTCATTTAAATGTTGTTTCTCACCTTTTGAGTGCTGCCAAAGCCACGTAGATGTACAAACGACACATTAGTTCTAGACCAGAAATGTGTCCTAACATCTCACCTGCGTATTTTTCTTTTCATTACTAAAGTACTCACATGCTCTTTCTGGATGTGACCCACATTATATTTTGTTTAGGACACTCAGTCTGCTTTCTCCATTCTTAGACAAGTACCTACATGATTTTTTTTTTGTTATATATGAAAGACGAAAAATGATTAAGAAACTGGTGTGGTGCCCTCTAACACCAAAAAGTAGGATCATATCTCCATATTTTGTAGAAATAAAACTATGTATTATTCAGTTTAGAATAAACTGACCCAAAACCCAGGGTTTCTGAGCTCAGGAGTTTGGATCAGAAGAGTACGTGGTATAGCTAAGGCAAAATGCTGGCCTAACCAGAATTTTGAGATCACCACTTGTATTGCTGACTAACGGGTGCCCTAGGACCAAACAACTCTGACTGGCTTGAGTCCACACTGCTCAAGAGTAGCTCCCTCCAGATGAGACTTTTCCTGTGTGGAGTTAATTGCAGCACAGCAGAGAGCCTGGGAGAAAGCTAACAGTTTTGCAATGACAGGGGTAAAGGTCCAGGCTTTCTCCCTGGCTTTCTGCACAGGGGTTCAGAGGTACCCTCCCACAGTGGTTCCTTCCAATGTGCAAATCCCAGTGAGATCAGAAAAAACCAAAAGGTAAAACGGCCTCTGTACCTCTCAAGTTGCACTTGGTAATGCCAGAGACCCCCAAATGATCTGGTTGCAGCATTGCCAGACAAGGAACTGGAAAGAACAATTTACTCAGTAACAGAGAATGTGTGATTTATATACAGCCTAATCCAATATTAACAAAAATGAGATCTTGGCAGTTTGAAAGCTGAGGGGGAAAAAAGGGAAAGGGTGAAGACAGTGGGGTATGTGTCAATCAAAAGCACAAGAGGTGAACAATCAAGGTAGTTGTTGTGGTGTGTGAGATCTGTGACAAAGATTTTTCAGAACGATTCAGGATCTGTAGAAGACGAAAAGATACATACCTAAAAATGTTGCAGATGAGTGAGAGGAAAACAGAGAAGAAAACAAGACAGAGGAGATCCATTACACCAGAAACATACTCTATTTCCATGTTGTACATGTTGTGACTGGGAAAGGGCTTCAGGCTGTTGTTTCATAGCACTTCTCTCCACCACTAAACTCACTGCTGACAGCTGGTTTTTTTTGTTCCATATGACCCTGAGCAGGCAGAAAGATTTAGACTGTGCTTATACTAAAATGAGATTTCCCTTCCTGAAGCTTCTGTTTAGGCTTTAACTCAGGTTGTTTGACATTCAAATGCTTTCGGTGAGTTTTTTGCTTCTGTAGCTTAGTCTTCCTTTCTTGGGACAGTTCCCTTAAGAAACTGGTTTGTGGAGACTTAGTAGCTGTGAAACAAAAGGTTGGTGTTGGGCACAGACACATGAGTTCAGAGCAAATCCAATAAACCTCATTCTCTGTGAACCCATGTCTTAGACCTAACCTACCACCTTGCTAGTTGAAATAACAGAAGACAATTAGGAAAACCTTGACATGGTAAAAGCCATGCGTGTTTTTTTTTGGTGCTTTTTATAAAATACAGCATTATGTGTACATTTGCTGAATTACAGCATGATTAGGAGATACATTCATAGCAAATTATCCAGCAGCTTGGATGAAATATTTGACTTTTCAAGAGATGAGTCAGTCAGGTCATTAAGTGTAGACCCAACTCCAGACTGCATATACCTAAATTTGCATGTCTCAATATGCCTACAGGGGAGCTAGATTGCTAATTTCTCATTATACCCAGTGGTAACCAACACAATGAAAGGAGCCTAGAGAATTGTTCAACTCACTCTAATACAGATGCATTCAGCTAGGCTCCACTGACTGCATTAAGTAGCTCCCAATTAGCTAGAAAACTGAATTAGCTGTCTAGTTCAACACCTGCTCCTAGATGTCTGCAATCCAGAGCTAAATCCCAGGCCAACAGTGTGATGCTGCAATTAAAGTGACATAAATGCGCTGATGTTTAACCAGTGAGATAGTCCTGTTCTTGCAAGCCAATAGAAAAGATTTCAAATTATTAACAAGGTTTGCCATTGCTGTAGTAACTGTAATAGGACTGGTCTGCATGCAACCTAGTCGAAGTAAGAAGTGTTAAATTAAAGTTTAAGCAAATCTGATCATCTGTACAATTGGCATATTGAGGGGATAATGAAGATTATGGTCCACAGTGCTAGGTAGAAATTATTGGGAAACTTTAAAGGAAAATCTTCCCAAACATAGTTCTTGTTGTGGGGGTAAAACAACACTCACAACACCCTGTTTGCAAAGCCATCGATAATGGATGGAGAATGGGGGTAAAACTGCTTTTGGTGTTGAAGAATACTGAAACCAATCTGAATAATCAGCCCCAAAGATAAACATCCTATGGAAGAATATTTCCTGACAGAAACTAGCACTGGTGAGGATGTTGGAGATAAAGTACCTCATAAAGGAACCAACAAGTGACAGTACTGATAACTTCTCTATAGCTACAGAGGTGACACGGCTGGCCTGGGGGTGTATGACCGACAATCATTTTATACTGTCAAAGCCTCATCCCGCTTTTAATTGTTAATATCTTCTAACAAACCCTTTCTCTGGTGTGTGGAGATTCCTCCCTTGACTAGGGCTGCCCCTCAAGGCTCCTCCTTGAGGCTGAGTGAAAGATATTTGCCCACAGTCCTTGGTATGGGGGAGTAACACAAATTTCTATTTAATGATGGTTTTTGATAGCTTTAATGCAATTGCTTCAATATTGCTTCAAAAATAGTGCACTATACTAGTAGTTATAACTAACTACACTGTGTAGCAAATATTCTGATTAACATCTTTTAGTCTAATAATTATCATAGTCAGTTTAAATAAATAATTTGTTTTATTTATATAAATATATTTTGGTTGCCCTTCTTGATCAAAGTTCTACAAAGCTCCGATTACACCTATCTAATCCTTTAGACATAAACCATTGACAAAGTCTGGGCCTAAGATTGGATCCAGCAACACCCGGGCTCCTCTCTGAGATGGAGTTCAGAAAGCAAGGAGGTCCTGCACCTCATGACTCAGTGGCAGGCTTCTCTAGTAAGCTTTGTCTGAAACTCTCTTCCCATGATATAAACAGTCTCTTTGAACTAAAGGTAGCCTACATATATATATATAGTGTTGTAGGTATTTGACAGTGGGATACAGAAAAGGAAAAAAGTTTTATTTAAATATAACTTCTTGAATTAATTATTAGAAGATTTTTTAATTAATTGAGTATTTATTGTTTCATTTAACTTTTCTTGGAGTTCTTCTATGCTTCTAGAAAAATATTTCAGGCTTTCTTTTGCCTGCATCCTAATCTGTACATCAACTGGTATTTTCTTTTTATGGTGTTCATAGCAAAAGAAGATTTAGCATTTCTGATCTTTGTTTAAGTAGGTGATACATTTCTAAAGGTCAAGAGTGGAAGCAAGAAACTTTCTGGAGCTACAAGTTTTTGTTTTGGAGCAAATGTTGCTTTAGTATTGTGAAAGGATGAGCCTGGGACTGTGCATTTGCTCATTCAGGATGGATACAGATCTTTAGCTTTCAGTTTCCCTTGTGCGTTGCCAGTGGCTGAAGTACAAAACAGGAAAATAATCCTGACCAGTACGGAATGGAAAAATAGAGAGAGAAACACACAGCTGTGGAATGAAGGGAATTCTCTAGTGTATATTTCTGTGATAATTTAGGCTTTCAGAGGCAAAGAAAAAACAGCACAGTCCTAGAATAAAATATAAAAGCCAAAGAATATCAGCTAGAAATTGTCCTTAGACTAATTAGAGTCTGGAACGTTTTTAATGGTATTTTAAAATCTTGATCAAAACCACTAAAAGGTCTCTGGATTTTTCACTTTTAAATTGCAGTTAATGTGTTCCTGTAAAAATTGATTATATTCTAGGGAGCTAAGATAAATAATGAAAATAAGACCAAACAAAGAATGCAAAAGGAATCACACAGACAATCAGTAGCATTTTTAGCGCAACTTCTGTTTCGTTTTGCTCAGTTTGTGGACAAAATTAACATATCTAAGGCAAAAGGAGGGAGGGAGCAAGGAAGGAAGGAAAGGAGGAAGGAGGGAAGGTACATCTGTTCTTTCTCCACACTGGTGACAGAATTTAACAGGTAAGTTCTGACTGCACTCATTCTGGTCATGGCAGACCAAAAGCAGACACCTAGAGGTCACTCACTTGGAAGATGGTAGCGAGTTCATAGTGAAGTTCCAATGCAGAGCAGGGTCGCCATAAAGCTTTTTACTTTTTTTTAATGTTTGGTTTTTTTTGTTTTGTTTCTATTTTTGTTTTTCCAGATCAATATACCAAGAAGCCAAATTTAAAAGAAGACAAGGTACCAGAACTGCAATTTGGTGTAAATGAAGGGGTGATGTGGAGAGACACAAGAGGAATATAAGAACCATGACTGTGAATTCAGAGTTATTTATATCAGAATGATTTCGTGGGGGGCAGCATAGGAACAGGAGTGTCTGATATCATAGTAATTTCTGGTTCAAGGCTCTTTAGAAAGCAAGAATAAGTAAGGTGAGGCCTCCTGGTATGGATCACACACCAACACAGGATCACAGAATGGTTTGGATTGAAAGAGATGTTAAAGATCATCTGGTTCAACCCTCCTGCCATGGGCAGGGACACCTTCCATGAGACCAGGTTGCTGCAAGCCCCTTCCGGCCTGGCTGTGAACACTTCCAGGCAAGGGTCAGCTTTATCTTTGGTGCTTGTAGTGGGACATGCAGGTCTTCTTACATGAAATATTAATATTTATGTTGTATACACATATGTATTCTATTAAATATTTTATATCGTATATAGCTATATTAAATATAGTAGTCACTGTACTAAGAAAGATTAATGGCAAGGCTATTTTTTAATGAGCTCCTTTACTTCACAGAGGAGGTAATGACTGCCAGTCACCCAATGCACTGAAACACTTCATAGAGCAAGGAGCGCCGCAACAGAAACAGGCGAGAGCAGTCCTCATCTGAGCACTGCCCAGCTCAAACCAGACTGATGCACATCCCCCCTTGTGAACAAGGAAATCAAACCAGCTGCTCACCTCATTTTATAGATTACACTTCTACAGACTGGAAAACAACTGAGAAATCAAAGGGAGAAAAAATCCAGAATCCTGAATGCTGTTATTTCAGTGTCACTTTGCAGAGCGCTGTCTCATTTTAAAATTTGCAACAATTCCTGTTATTGCTATATTGCATGCAACTACTCCTTTCTGCCCTATTAGAGCATATTTCTCTGTTATGCAGCTGTCTAAAATCTGCTTTTGCTTTATAGACAGATGCAAACAGCTGTTTAATGAATCTGTCATTTCCTTATCTTCTCCATTTCTGCAGGCTGATTATTTCTAAGTGCTGCACTGTCTTTTAGAGACAATTCTTGTAGGAAGAATAAGTCACATTTTCTTCTGATTTCCAATATTTATGTCAACTTGGGGAAAATATCCTCTCAACATTAAATCTTTAGAACTGAAAAAAAAAACAAAGTGAGGGAATAAGTTGATGCATTAGACATTTAATCTGATGTGATGTTTTACAAGTTTGATCTCACAAGGAGCATGTTGTCAAAGAAAATCCTACAGCTTGTTCACATGCTCATGAACTGAATGCCATTTCACTGCTTGATGGAAGTAATTTAGAATAATATGCTAAAATGCCATATATCATAGGCAAGCACTTTTCTCTGAGACCTACTGCATACAGTCTAGACTGATTTTTAAAAATACTGTCAGTTACTGCTATAGTCTAGTACTCCTCAAGTTGACACATTTTGAATGGCAGATTGAGGATAAGAGTGAAATACACTTAAATGTGAAGATAAAGGAAAAGCAGGGATAAAAAAGAGTGTAATTGTAGTGAGATTCAGGGAGTACCTAAAAATTATTCAGGTCTACAAATTGCAATCAGGATGAGAACCAAAAGAAGCCTACTAAGGCATGGCCAGGAACGTTATATGTAAAAATCCTGTTTGAATTATATATGTGTTCACCGTCTTTTTTCAAAAAAAAGTATAGCTGAACAGTTTTAAGAAAGTGAGTTATACTGCAAGAAAGTGATAAAGTTGATTTTCAGTTTAGGATTAGTGTTGAGGTCTTTTTCTCTTGAGAAAATATGAGCCCAAGGTTTGAAATTGCATTTTGCTGTAACTTGGACTCACAGTCGGTTCCCATCTTTAAGAATCATATTTGAATCATGAACTTTGAAGCAGAAATGAGCCAGGGAAAACAATATATAAAACTGGATCACAGAATCATAGAATGATTTGGATTGGAAGCTGTTAAGGAAACTCTCCTGTCTGACCATCCAGGAGCCACTCTGGCAGTCCCACTTGCATTCCCTGAGCTGGGACTGAGGTCCCTTTGAGGCCACACACTCCACACTCACACAGTCACACCAGAGTTCCTTACCCACTAGACCCCAGATTTCCCAGAGTAGAGTTCCAAATGTGGAGACCTTTAAAACAATTTAATCTTGGTGCAATAACTAAATAAACTAACAGCTCTAACTGCACCTCCAAGTAGGGACCCTGAACAAAGGAAACCCTGGGATTTTATCCTCTCAGTCAAAGCTCAGGACAGTGTGGATTCCTCAGCTCCTGCTGTATCTCAGTGTGTGGTCACCTGGAGGGGCCACAGGTGCCCTTTGTTATGTGAAGGCTCCACTGTTCACTGTCTTGGGCTTGGGCTGCCACACCCCAGAGCTCAAACTGCAGCTTGAACTGCAGCTGCTCACCGAAGAACCCGCAATGAATGTGTTCCCCAACAAAAAAGATCTTTAAAGGTCTCGTAGTCCAGCCCCCCTGCCACAGACAGGGACATCAACTAGGCCGCATTGCTCAGAGCCCCCTCCAACATGACCTTGAATATTTCCACAGATGGGACATCTGCCACCGCTCTGGGATCCTTTCTGACTAAATAATCGGTGGTTTCCTGATTGAATGCAGCCTGCTTATTTTTTGGGTGGCTGCAATCATATATCCTTGGGTTCAATCAGCTCGTGAGATGAATCAATGCTGATTCATCAAAGTGATGCCTCTACCTCTAAGTGCTCTTAGGGGGTACAGATGCACTACTTGCCACCAGTGTGCCCTGGGCCACTCATTCCAGACTACTCATAAATTAATTTTTAAATATTCATTTTCCCACCTTTCCTAAATTTTAGCTCATCTCTGTATCAAGACGTGCAAGTTGTGGTAAGACATATGCTCCTATGTTTTTCTATCACAAGTGCAGTCAGACTGCAGCAGAAGAGTTTCTCCTCTTCCAGCTTCTTCTCCCCTGTTGCCAGATCCTTTTCCTCCCTTGGCCAATGTGCTCTTTTGTGATTTACATGGGCTTTGAAGACTCTAAAATACTAGTTCTAGCTGTAATATCAATATTTCTGATTTTTCTGCTACTTAACATTCAAATGAATATTCCAATCCTGCAATATAGCAATTGTTTGCAATCCCAGTGGAGATACTGAGATTACTCACAGGGGAGAGCTTACAAGGGGGTCTTATCTTCCCTGTCTTTTTATACGCAAACTTGAGGCCAATCTAATTTTCAGATTTTTGGAAAAACAGAACTATGAAAATAATGTCTTAAAAAGTGCAAAAATATTGAGTAAACATAGTACACGTACACACTGGGATACATTATTTGGAAACACACAAGATAACTAGAAAACCCAAAATTTATATTTTTTTTATTGTGGCTGAAAATCTGTTTTGATGAGACTAGGAGGGATGCTGTGAAATTGTATACAGGTAGCGGCTAGCACAAAGAAAGATGCTAGGCCACCAAATGAGCCAGGGCTTATTTGGCCTAAACATGGTTAACTGCTTCTTCTCATCAGAGCTGGAATTCCTTTATCCCAACTTGCAGGTCTGTGGAGCACACATCTGAAGACAAAGTAATTCACTGTCCTGTTTCCCCTGTAGTCAGTGGAAGTGAGGTCACTTTCAGAATGTGATCTGTCTCGCCTATTTTGGCTGTCTGTTTTGGATGAGACACTTTCAAAGTGCTCTCCTTGGACTTTAAGGCCAACCTGAGTGACCAGCTCCTATCCAGCTGTCTGTAGGTTGTTCAGATGATTCCTGCCAGGTATTGTACTGCAAACCAATGTCCTGGTTCATGGTCTTCTACTAGGAAAAGCACAGCTTGCAATTTCCTAGACAAATTTATTTTAACTGACTGATATGGCAGTACCAGAGAATGACATATAATTACTGCTCAGAAATAGATATCTAATTTTATGAACATTTTTTTAAAAATTGCTCCCTGTATTTTCCTTTTTCCCAAAGTTTAAAAAATCCTATTCATATATTAAGTACCATCTTATATACTTTAACTATCCAGGTTATTTCAAAATGAAATCTCTATATTTTCTGTGGAAATAATGGGGGGCTAAGAGCAAAGAGCTGTTTATCACACAGTTTTTTCTCAAAACTTGTAAAATAACTGCATAGTACTTGGAATAATACTTTTATATGGTAAACTACAAAGCAAGGAAAATATCAAATGAAATTCCATTCACAGAAAGAAATGATAACACTACAGCCAGGCAGTAAGACAGGACTTTATCCCCAGCTCATAGTCAAGCACTTCCACTGACATAATACACCTCTAAATGTGAAATTGCATCATTATAGCAGACTCCTTAACCTCCTCCCAATTATTAAATGGCTCTCAAATTTTAATTATAAAGGACTCCCGAATTTTGCTTAGTAGTATTTTGCTGACCATGATGAATAAAATTGTTTTTGCTTTATGACTTATAAGTATAAAATTTCCTATATGTTTCATTAGGTTTGAGAAACTTTTTGATATTAAATTATTAATGAATTGAACTTAGACTAACACAAGCTAGAAGAAGAAAAAATATGTTTAACGTGGTAAACTGAAGCAAAAGAAAAATGTTCTGGAAAGATACGATTTGTGGCTAAGGTCTTTTTTTAGAGGCTCACATATATATTGGTGCTCACTAACCTATAAGGGCTCTGGCCTATATTCTCAGCAGGTTTGTTCTCATCTCTACCATATATTTATTGGAATTCAGAGAAGATTTGGAAATGGATAAATGGATAACCCTTGTTGGCTAACTAGGAAGAGATACACATTCAGACTCAGATATTATTCTACTAGTTATAGCCACACACAGCCCTCAGTAGACTCATTTTATCTGAGAGCTTATTTCAAATAAGTAAAGAGATTAACAAAAATTACTTGGTTAAAAGGTAATATTTAAATCATTTTTCATTCTGCTTTCATCGATCAGAAGTAGTCTCTTTCTAAAAATATTCCTACTGGGAAATGAATGAGGTTTAGCTATTTGTTCGCAAATATGCTGCAATAAAAGTAAGGAAATTATATATTCAAGTCATTTGAAGATGATCACAGAATCACAGAATTGATGGCATATCTAAAGAGTGCGAATTGTTCAGCAGGGGAGTTTCACTAATACATCTATGAGTATTCCAAATAATATGTAAAAAGGCTGACAATGATAGACTACATTTACTGTTTTATTAATCATTGTTCTTTTATATCAGAATTTTGCAACACTTTAGTTTATACTGCAGTATTCAAAATTTACATTTGTGTGGATTTTTGTTGCCATTTTTCACGACTGTTGGTTTTATTTTTTCTGCAGGGGTGGGGGACAGTTTAAAATAGGTCTTGTAAAAATCTCAGTACAGAAATAAGCTACATATCTACACTCTGCTAAATTAGCTGAACAGAATATTTTAAACTGGAGTTACTGGGAAAATCTATAAAGTTGTGGGTTTAATATTTGTTCTACTTCAGACAAAATCTGAAAGGCAATCAAAGCGTGACTTTGCGTCTATTAGATTTAGATCAATTTAAGGGCAACTTTACCCCATTAAGGGTGCCACGACAGAGGCCAGTTGTATTTTGGTTTATGAGAAATACGGAAAAGCATGATCTGTCAGGTAGTTAAGTCACAAGCACTGGGGGAAAGAGTTGCTTTGCATGACCTCAGGCTCCTGTCTGTGGGTCACGTCTCTCCACTTCATAGTCCTGGCTCAAGATAATTCCTGGATACTGACAGTCACAACATCTGTAAAATATTAGACACTGCACAGCTTTGAAAAGAGGCACATCAGTAGCTCTAGTCTCTCAGCTACTAACTCAGGTGGTTAACCTAACTAACCAGGGAAGGTGGTTTCACCAAGCTTTCCTTTTCCTTCTCTTTTTTTATTTTTACTCACAAAAATCTTGGTAAGGTCTTGGGTGAACAGTGCTCCAGCTCTTACAGTTTTAGAAAAGAAACTATTTACATTATTATATCTAGGCACCTTGAATCCAGTACTGTACTTTCTGCAGAACCAAGAGGCAGATTTTCAGAGAGCTTCACAGGTGGACACCTTAATCCCGTGTGTTGTCAGTACCACGGCTTTAGCAAGCAAGCCCTGAGGCTTCTTCTGCATTCGTTCAATGAAGAGCTGATACATCCTAATGGCTTGTCTCATCATCTCCCATCTGGTATATATTTTCTTGGCTAGTTGAGACAGCATGTGGTTTACTTTTGCACATGTTCCTTGTTCTTTTTATATCAATAATGACAGAGTGTCATAATAATAGAAATAAAAAATAACAGCAATTTGCCCAAAAGTGAGAGCACTGATTTCTTTGCTAACAGACAGTATTGGCTTCATTTGCCTAAGACTTTCTGTGGTTTGGTCATGCTGACAGTGGTGGGGATTTTCCAGATGCAAAGGATTATGAAGTCTTGGACAGCATTGCCATTTCCTGCAGTTTTTACTAGGAAATTTACAGAGCTGGCATCACTTAACAGCCCAGGTCCCACAGTCACATGAAAAATCTAATCTTCCATTTGAAAAGCTAATTTCAGCTGTGCAGTAAACATGCAACACCTTTTAGGGGGTGAATGATACAACTTATGTTAAGTTGGCTCCACAAAATGTCTTCTTCCCTTTTATTTTTTACAATAGAAACCAAAAAACCTGCCTGTAGAAGTTACTGTTATTCTTTGTTCCTTCACCACCCAGGTTCACTGTAGTCACTACATTGGCTAAGACTGCTCACCCATGTTAGTTCCACATCTCAAGTTCGGCACTGTTCAGTGCTACAGTTAACTGGGCAGTGATTTAGTTTCTGGCATTTATTTAAAAAGAAACACAAAAAAGTCAAGTAAATAAAAGGCCCCAAAACAATAACCCCATAAAATCTGTTTTCTTTAAAAATATTGGAGGTTTCACTCAATATATGGCAAATAATTTTTTAACTTCCTGAAAGTCATGACCTCATGTCACCTTGAGTCACCAGGGGAAAACAAAAGGACAAAAGAAAAACTTTGTTAAAAATGTGAATGAAGGAATGAAAAAAAATTAAAAATGTTAATGTTCATCCTGCTAAAAAAAATTCCTATATATTTTTATTAGCTTGTACCTCTCACTCCAGAGGAGAAGACAAGGAATCCTGAAGCACTACAGCTAGTTTTGGGTCTATTAACTCTTAAATTATGATGGCTCTTATTTTCAGTAAATTTTCACGGCAGAATTGTATCTGGTGAGCATTTTTTCTCTTCAGTCTTTGAAATATAAATAAAAAATAACAAACTGCTTGGCTAAACCCTCAAAGGCCAAGCAAGGATAGCAGACACTACAAAGCAATATTTACAATACTAATGAGGCATCAATGACTAATAGCTCAAGGAAGCTTACTTAAGAGTCAGTTCACAGCTGGTAATGAATGATTATAACAAAAAGAATTGTGAACACTGAAATCAAAATTTAGTAGAAATTTCCTTACATTCATGTTTTACAAACTGCTCAAGAAGTACTGCTGTTAATTCTTTTTTTTTTTAGTGTGAGAGCCTGAAGGTTGCTTTTTGGTTTTGTTTTGGGTTCTCATTTTATTTTGCACTTGGTTTCTTGGGCATCCAGATTTGTCTAAACCAAAAAATCGGGTCTTAATTTGGTGTTAAAATAGAGCACATAAGAATCATTTCATGAAATGTCACTTGTGAAAACAAAAGTATAATGGAAGAGGAATAGATTTTACTTCTTTTTTTCCTTTTTTTTCAGGTTTTCAAAAGTTGAAGTTCATCTCATAATTTTAAAAAATTTCTTCCTCACCTCCTCATAGTTAGTTCCTTCACTTTATATTTGCAATTTCTTTTCAAGAAGTCATGCTAACATCATCATGTCCAGTATATGGCAGCTAAAAGGAAGTATGCATAAAGAATTTCCAATCTCACAGTAGTTCAAGTAGAAATGTTTTCAGTCAGGATACTTAAAGAAGTTGAGAGGAGATAAACTGAAGATAAATTTGACATTTTCAATAAAACCTTTCCAGATCCACTTTGGTATCTCTCAAACAGCTGAGATATTCTCTTTTTTTTCTCTTCTCCTGCTATTTCTTTCACCATTATTGCTGTAAAGTCATATTTGACATGTGAGAAACAAACTATTTTCTTTTGCGCTTGAAAATGATGCCAGAAGAACATCCATGGAAAATAATACCTTATTAATCTGCATAGCAGATGCAGACAGGTTGAAATAGGAAACTTAATTCAGTCTCTTATTTTATCTTTCAAGGGATTACAATAAAGCAGATCAAAAACCCCCAAAAACATAATATACCAAACCAAAAAGAACCCCAAGAACATCTTACCCAGAGATTTACAGTTTTAGATATGTGCAACAGTTTATGAAGTTTTTGGTGTACTTTTTTGCCTTTTTTTTGTTTTGTTTTTAAGCTACGTTGACTGGTTCAACAATAAACCTGAGTAGAATTCTTCAGAGCAACCAGACTTAGTTGATATTCTCTTTCAGACACACTAAAAACTATTATAATTCTACCTTTTAAGGAGTCAAGCTGTGAGCAATATAATTTTCAAAATGGGAAAGAAGGGTATACGATGGTTATGGGCAATCTGTTCTTGAAGCTTCTATAATCAGCCAAGATGATGAGCTATGGCCTTCCTCATAGTAACAGAGAATCAGATTTACCTCTGTAAAAAGAAATGGCAACACTTAGCATTTATATAGCCTTTTATCTCTTAAAGCTCTTTAGAAATATTAACTAATTACAGACAGAGAGGCAGAGTTTTGAGGCTTCCTGAAGAAACTACCACAACCTAAAATTCTGTGAAGGGACATAAAATTCCTACAGTGAAAAGAGTCCTGGAAATGCATCTCATTTATACTTAAAAAATTGCTTGAAGAGAAAAAAAAAAAAATTCAACTGCATTAAAATAAATCCTGTTATAATAGGGTATTTAATATTTTCAATTGCTCTGTGATTATTTGCAATGAAAATTTGTGGTCATGAAGGTATCAAAAGTATTACTCGACATGGGTAGCTTTACTGTAATTTAATTTGGTCACTTGAGATGTTTTTTTCCCCTAAGTCTATATAGCATTATTTATCTATGAGCCATTTCGTTTAGTGAAGAACTACAACTTAACTAGAAGTGCTTAAAGGTGTAACTGCTCTTTTAAATCATTGGTATGGTTTAATATGCTAAGTTGGGCAATCCTTCAAGCAGAAGTATTAAAGACAGGAGCAAAAATGTTAGGGTAATAAGATGATAAAAATTTACAAGGTTTTTAAGGTACTTGAGCTATTTTCCAGATGACAAATGGCATCTGTCAGAAATTTTTGAAATGATTGTGTGAAAATGTCTTTTACAAGGAAATTCTGAGGTTGGAAGGAAAATTGTTGTGATTACTGTTTCTTCTACAAGTAGGCAGATTTATATTTCTTACCACGTACTTTTATCCAGTAATATGTCCTATCTGCCTGCTAAGGGATTGTAATGAGGCAGCTGTCATTTCTCTTCTGTTTGTATGGTGGAGTGATATAAATCTTTTATTTTTTTAATTATTTATACCCTTATGGCTGTTTGAAAGCAGGCCAAAGAAATACTGCTTACATTTTTACTTCCTCCTCAACTCTCCCACTACAGTACTCTCATATTTATAATAAAAATGTGTCTATGTGTAAATGAAAAAAAACCCAAAATTTGTTAGATAAGTAGACTTTTCAATCATAGTCTTCTTCCTAGAGCTTCAGCTGGCTGGAAATTTTGTACTAGAAGCAGGTTCTTCAAGATTTTTTACTAGATTCTGCAGGTACTTCATGCTTAAATCCAGTATTGCTGAAGCTCACAAGTCTGGGAATAGCAGTATTTATGGCTTGGGTCAGGCTGGCACCCAGTAGAAGGAAGTAATTTTGTAACCTGACAGATGTCTTAATCGTATATGTTGCTATATGAGAGAGCAGCATCTGTATCCAGAAACATTTCCAAGGCATTAATTCATTGCAAGCCTGTGTCTTCAGCCAAAATAAACTATTATTTTTCTGAAATATCCTTTGCTTGTCACATTAATATCTCACTTGCTTAGAGTCACCCAAATACTCTTTGCTTATGAATCAATCCCATTTTAGCACTACTTCATCTTGGCAATGATGGTAGGATTGCATCTGGCAGAAGACTGGGAGTCACTTTGCCTTATGTATATCCTTCTGACATGTTTGTCCATGTATCCAAGGAGATGGATTCATTTTCATAAAGCTTGTGGAGGTCTAGCTAACCTTAGATACTGCAAGAATGAAATTTATTATACTTTAGCATCAGCAGAAGCAACCAAGCCAAGTTAAACAAATCCCAATGTACAATCTATTGGTCTCTTTTCCGTGAATCAAGAAAGAAAAGCCGACCATCAAAACCATAAAGTGTGAGTGATAAAATGTCAATATAATTGCTATCCAGACAAAATAAATGAAAGGGAAGATTTTTTTTTTTCCCCTTTTACCCTATTTCTTAGATACAATGTCTGGGCAGGAAGCTGCACAAATTCTTAGATATTAGATGCTGACAGAGTTTCTGAACATCTTGCAGATGTTACTAGTTCATATGTTCTCAAAGACACTCATTAAATTAAACTCCCATTCATCCACTCTGAGCTCTATTTCCATAACTCTATAGATTATACCTCTGTGGAAATAGAAAATAAAAAGATGTGAACGATGTAAAAAAACCCCTTTAAACTTACTGATGGTTTATCATATTGCAGGCCTATGGTATTCTTTTGTGTCATATAAAACTTCCTCAACAATTACTTCTCTACAGAAAATGAAGTAGTTTTGTTTTGTTTTGTTTTGTTTTTGTCTCAGAAAGGTTTAAATTTATCTTCAAACCGTTGACACATTTGCTCAGAGTTGAACCTGCACCAAAGAAATACAATATAAGGATATGGAGCAGCTGCACTAGGCTTTATTTGGTCTTGATTTAGAAATTGCAGCGGTCAAAAGTGCTACTGGAAATCAAAAAAATACTGAATTGGGCTGCAAGTTGCAGGGGTTGTCCCAGCATGAAGCCTGACAGATGCTTCATCTCTTGGTCAGAAGCAGATCTATGGTCTTCACTGTGAGAAACACTATGTTTTGGCACCATGTAAGTGCTATTCCCATGCTCTCAACAGCAAGCTGCACTGGCAGAGAGCTACAATGTGTTTTATTGTGCATTCTTTACCACTGCTCTTTATGCTAAAACGCTTTATAGATTCCATGAAATGTTTATCCATTGTAAAAATTTGGGAAAAAAAGTTTAAAAACTAAAAATAAAATTAACCAAACCCCATATTTCTCTCACAATTTTCCAGTTTGAACACAAAAGGGCAAAGTCATATATTTCTCAGTGTAAAATTTTCTTCAGATTCCGAAAAACACAGAAAATATATGCATGCAGAAAAATGAGGAAAAGTGGTTATTTTCATTAATTCCATGGTGCCATGAATATCATTAATTAAATGGTACAACTTTTTGACTGTAAGTAGTTGTTAATTAGTGGTTTCCAGTTTCTGGCAAAGCTCAAAGCCATTTCTCTTTATCTAATCTGCTTGTATAATATAGAGGTAAAGAGTAAAAATCAGGAGGCAGCATGAGAATGAACAAGATATGCCATACAGACAACTTTCACAATCCGATTTAACAACTTCTGTCATAATGTTAATCAGGCCATGTTAGTGCCACCGAAGATAATATCCTTGGGGGTGTTGAGTGCAGAATCCTCCTCCTTTTTCCAGTTTGCTCTTTGCACAGCCTTACTTTGACTTTGCAGAACACAAAAAAGAGAGCTAATCATCTAAGTAAAATACTTAAAATTCACTGTTATGTAGTTAACATCAGCTCTCCCAGGACTGAAAGCTGGTTTCACTGAAGTTGTGTGTTCTCTAATCTAGGATGACAGAGGACTTTTGGCATGATCCTGTATGACTCAACTCAGTGGGAGTTTCAGCACTGATTTAAATGGAATGGGATCAATGAAAGCAAGTTAGAAACTCAGTTCAGCACACCTTTGCCTCTCTTTGGTTAGGAAACAATGCAATTTAAAAATGTTCCTCCTTTTGTGAGAGCAGTTGTCCTGATTTAGGGTGGATGTGTTCACAACAGTACAGCCATAAAAAAAGAAACTCTCATGAGTTCATGCCACATTATACTGAATGTTCAATAAACACATAAAAAATAAACAAACCAAATCCCACACAGCTGGTGCCTGTCCTCAGGGTTTTACAGGATTTCCCCTCATGTTGTGTGTTCTATTGTACAATGTCTCCAGCGCATTACTGATGTTAGAGATTGAGGGTATAGACACCTATGAGAGTTCCCAACCTACAAATGCCTACATTTAATTTTCTTTTTCCACTAGTGCTAGAAGCAAAGCTTATCATGACTTGAACAATGAAAACCTGCAGAAAAAGCTGCCAGGAAAATCAATTTAAATCCCCAAAGTTTGAACAGACTACAACACACAGAAAAGGAAGGAAAAAGGAAGAAAAGTAAAGAGGTCCAAGTCTGGTGTATTTTATCTGTTTGATTATCCAAGTACCATATTCTTCACACAGTATCAAAAACTTACTGATTATTGGAGAGATTGACGTTCTACAGAAATACACAATCTAACCCTGCCACGTGGGTGTGCTCCTGCAATTATCTGTTTCCAAACAATACACTTCAGTGAACAACTTCCGTGAAGATTAAATGACTCTTTCTGTTCCCATCCAATTTTTCTTCTTTCTTATGTTTTGTCATGGCATGCTATGTTCTGTTATGTACTGCTACGTTGTTATGTCATATTATTTTCGAGGCCTGTAGCCCTTAAGGAATGTATAATGAAAACAGCAGCACAAATGAGAAAGCAGAAAATACAAAGCAGTGAGTGTAGATTTAGGTAAAGTGACAGCTGCCATTAGAGATAAGGTAATTCTCCTAAAAGGCTCCAGCAGAGACTTAAAAACTAGCCCACACCGCCAAGCTGCCAAAGAAAGAAAGGGCTTGTTTCCAGGTATTTTTCTACCTTGTTCTTTTTTTTTTTTTTTTTTGGTGGGGGGGGTGGTGACA
>VZRS01005769.1:301415-341922 GCA_013398055.1 Ifrita kowaldi | reverse complement strand
TTGTTTCCAGGTATTTTTCTACCTTTTTTTTTTTTTTTTTTTTTTTGGTGGGAGGATTGGTGAAATTCACAAAGAATTTATCCTCATCTTTCACTTATACCTTCCTGTAAATAGCAGCGGGAGAGAGGAAACAAAAAAATCCTCTTTTACTTTAAGGAATATAGTTTTCTTTTCCTATAGATCCTCCAAGCTGAACTTGCTCCTGCCTTTTATTGTCATGCTCCACAGAAAAAGAAAGCATAAGGAAAAAACATGGCCAAACATGGTGAACTTTAAAATACACATTCAGCCTTTTGTGAACATCAGTAATGAAGTGACTAGAGTCACTCAGGCTCCACCTAAACATAAAGAAATAGTATTAAAGTAAGCTAGGAATGGGGAGAAGTTTGGGAAGACTTCATCAAAATTTCAGGGATCACTCAGCTGGCTGAACCTATCTTGCCCTGCATAGGGGCTCCTGTTGGGTTAGAACCATGCTCTGTGGGCACTGAATACTTTCACTGGGGATTAGAGCTTGTCTGTGCACTGCTTTGAATATGTTTTTGCAGAGAGATACCATCACTGACAATCCTTGAACCTCAACCTGTCACAATTTTATGTTAATAAAGAGCGTTACTACATAAACCGTTGGTGTGACTCCTTCACAGGAGCTAGCCATCGCTGGCAGCGGGTCACATACTCAAAAAAAAATGGGGAGACCCACTGAGGGATCATAAAGTGGAGAGACACACTGAGGGGTCTCCTTTATGCTGTTGCTCTGTGTCCCTGAACAAGTCAGTGGAACCGCCCTCCGATACAGAGGACTTTTCGGTGAAGGGTCCCCATAGCGGGATGCTGATGGGTTGATGGCACAAAAAGGTCTCATCTTTCCTGTGGGCTGGCAGAATAATCAAGCACTAGGGCTTTGAGGAAATCTCCCTTTTTCAAGTGACATATCCTTAACAGGGATTAATAGCCCAGAAGTATAAGCTGCAGCAGATAAATACGAAGAAAATAGCAAACTGATTAAGTAAATCAGAGCTGATCTACCTATCAGTGTAATTGGGTTGGATTTTCACTTGAAAGGTGGAAAGTTTAAGCAGCCACCTTAAAAGACCAAATTACCTTGGAATAATAATTACTATGAATGCTTCAAACACAATGAAATCCAGCTTTGATCCGATTTGAATACTGTGAAGTTTGATAGGAAAGAGCAATTAATACACGCTCTAAGGGGTGAACTTGAGGCAATGAAGATGACTGTGCTGCCTGGAATCCTCTTAATTTTAAATCCCTATATATTATTACCTCATAAAGCTCTTGGTTTTGTTTCGCTGATTCTTTTTTCCTATGTTTTTCAATATTAGACGTTTTAGTATAAACTTAGCTTTTATTTGTGCTCTAATATACTTCTGACAATGACGCTCATATACTTCATCTCCCCGCCAGTGATGAATGCCACAACTGTGAAATTAAGGCGCTTTTTGTCATTTTTTAATACAGACTTGACTCAGAAAAAATGTGTATGTATGTGACCATGTGGTATCTCATCCACAGACAGAACTAACCTCGAGTTCTCCTCAGATGTAAATTTTGACCCATTAGCCAAATAAGCACATCCTTTGCATATTCCATGCAGTGTTAGCCAAGGCAGATATCACATACACCTATATACACACTCAGAGGGATAGGTGACTTAAAAACAATTGTAGAAGGCCATTTTTGGGGGATGTAAACAAAAAACCAAAATTCCAGGAAACAGAGCTCTTAACTGAAGAGACCAATTTAGTTCTCTTCCACTTCAGCATATCAGCCACTCTGCTGCAGTCGTTGGAGTAGCTTTCAAGTGGGCAAACACCTGGCTGACACATTTGGAAGGCAAATTTAACCATATATAGCTATCACCTCTCTAAATCCAAGAAAAAACCCAAGAATTTTTGGTTTTTTTCTTTTTTTCTTTAATAGCTGAGTATATTATTGAAATAACCTGTAGGCCTACCTTAATTTGTCTAATGATTCATCTAATGTCAGAGTCACCATATCATGATAAAAGCTTGTGCTTAAAAGAATTTTATATCAAAATGTAAAAATATTTACATTTTGTATTATATATAAAATACTAATATTCTATATTAAATAATGTAGATAAATATATAAGTATGTATACTGGATTTAATCTGATTCTTAAAATCACAGCTCTAAGTCATACATTTGGTGATAGGACAGTCTCTTTTTTCAAACTTTATAGAAATTTAGAAGATAAGAAAAAGCTGCTATGGGCAATATCATCTGCTGAGACACATGATTAGTCATCTGACAGACTTGAACTGGAATAGTATCACCAGGCAACCAAACCTATTAACCTTTTTCCAGCAGCTGGCTAAATCTAAAAAGCTCAGCAGTATCAATTTATACATTTGTACAGTCCTCGATGAAATGAAAGTAGAGTGATTCAAAAGGAAAACCATGTGCTGATCTACAATGGAATATTAATAGTAAAGCTTGGGAGAAAATTGTGCAGAAATAACAGCATGACTCTCCTGAATTAGGAATTTGAAGATAATTAAGCCAAAAATAGTATTTACTTATTGTTGGGCATCCTCTCAGATGATGTGAGTGTGTATAGATGGTGGTAGTATGACAAAGAAAGAAGAGATTTAGCCAGATGTGTCAGGAATGGAAACACAGAATAGGTAAGAAACTAAGCCAGTGTAACGATATATTAAAAAAATGGAGTTAAGACGTTCTAGACCATTAGATTTAATGACATTTGAGTAAGAATTTTTAAAAGGCTTTGCATACTGCAATGACATGTCTATACTCAAGGAAAAGGGTGACTCACCTGTTAAAGGACAAAACTTGACCCAAATTATTTATATTACCCTTGTGCCGCACCACATGTGCAAAGGGAAATAGCAAGGAAATGAACAGAAAATCACATGTATTCAAAATTGAAGAGTGGTTTAATAATAAGCTTTTTTTTCCTGCACACAATTAACTGCTGAAAAGAGACAAATCTATAAATGGTTTTGCTTTCTTTCCTTTTCCAACTTTTCTTTTTCCTTTCCCTTCTTCATTAATTGCATACCCCTCTGTAAATAAATTGTAAAGTTGAATAAATCCAGCAAAGAGAAAACAATAGCCTTGCTCACAATGTCAGTCAAACTACTTATGCTTCTGGCATTTTTGAGAAGTTTTTTTTGGTCATTTTCACTCTTTTTTTAATTTTTTTTTATATGACAGGTGATTATCAGCTCTGATTATCATTTGTATTCTTTGTTGTTAGCAGCTGTCAGGCTTCTTATTCTTAATATGGATGACCTCAAATATCTAGAAAAGACCTATGAAATCAGTTTTTGAAGTCTGAAGAGCAAGAGATCTTTGTGTGACACTCACATTTGCAGATATCTGAATAGAGAAATTGATATTTTTCAGAATGTGAGCATGCTGATAGGCAAAGCTGAGTAGCCACTATGTTTACCACTGAGTGAGCATTTTCTACCTTACTACCTCAGCTCCAGGACATCAGCCCAATTTTTTTTTTTTTTTTTTTTTTACTCTTTATCAGCCATGAGTACTGCAGCAAAATACTGTTGTTCAACTTGCAGTCTGCAACATCTAGAAGACAAGAACACTGTAAAGAGTCGATCTGAGCCTTAGGTTCTTCAGAAAGAAAAACCTGGGGAAAAGCATCAGGACAAAATGATGGCATAGGGAAAAGAAATTCCCTTCCTGCTGTCTTACTGCTCACAGGAAAATAAATGAGAGGTACTGCTCCTGTTGTGGCAAGTCTGTTGCATGTTAACAGATGTGGTGTCACTAGGAACTGCACTTTGTTCAGCCTGGAGAAGAGAAGGCTTTGGGGAGACCTCTTAGCAGACTTCCAGTACCTAAAGGGGACCTGCAAGGTAGCTTGAGAGGGGCTTCTCACAAGGACACATAGTGATAACACAAGGAATGGTCATAAGCTGAAGGAGGCTAGGTTTACATTACACACTAGGAAGAAATTCTTTCCTGTGAGGATGGTGAGACTCTGGCAGAGACTGCCCAGAGAAACTGCTGCTGCTCCATCCCTGGAAGTGTTTGAGGCCATGTTAGAAGGGGCTTGGAGCAGCCTGGTCCAGTGGAAGGTGTCCCTGCCCAAGGTGATTGGAACTAGATGGTCTTTAAAGTCCTTTCCAAACCAAACCATTCTGTGATTCTCTGGTTCTAAGCAGTGCAGAGACCACAGAGCTTCTCTTTGTTGTACAGCTGGTGAAATCCATACTCTGTCTTGCCAGTAGTGTCCTTCAGTAGCACTGTGCACACCTAAGACTCTGTCATGTCCCCATTCACCATGGACTATGTAGTTACACAGAGGGATTAAAAGGGCAGTGATGCTCTGGCCAGCTCTGCCCATTCCAGTGCTTCAAGAACATTTGCGTCAAAGCAGCAGCGTGGTGCAGTACTGAAGCTGTCCTAGGTTACAAATCTCTTATATTACACATCCATGACACAGATCAGTATTTTTACACACAATGACAGGAAGAAAACTAAGTATGAATTTAAGGTGGAAACATTATATAATATATATAAACATCAGATTTAGATTAGCAATAACTTGGCAACTGTAGTGATGTTTATTGCTTTAGGTGAAAATGGACAATCACATTTTACTTTTCCTATATACTTTCAACTCTGACTATTTACAACAGATCTAGCAAGCAGCTTAGACACACGTTCACATCTGCTCTAATGACTCCCGTAAGTGACCTCGTACAAGTGATGTATATGAGGTCCTACAGCAAATCAAAACCAATATCAGATGTCAGGTGTTTTCTGTCACTGTTCCCACATCTAACCCGGTAGACCACTGTGACCTCAGACAAGTCATTTAATCTCTGTTTCTATTTCATGTTCACACTTTTATGGACCTGAATGAAACTGCAGTGAAATAGAAAATAGTTTGCTATTATTCTGAAATATTCCTGCATTAAAAACATTTAACATAATGATGCCATAAAAGAACTGATGTAGGACTGCTGCAAAGCTGAAACACAGATTTTTGTGATCACATTGCCTATAGTAGATGATACCTTGAGGGTGCTTCCTGTTTATGAGGTGATAACCATTTCCTAAGCTGTATAAGTTTCAGGTTTATTATGCAAGGACACAAATATTCCACCGTTAACAGCAAGAGCTCTTAAGGCATTACATAAAAAATTGCTTCTTCTTTTTCATAATCAATCATACCCTTCTTGATTCCAGCATCACTGCAACAGACACTACACCCCTATTGTTCTGAGAAGTTAAGCAACACAGACAGAAACAGGCAGATTTTATTTTGCATTTGATCTAAGAGGCCCATGGAAAAAGATGCATAATGTTACAGCATATACAAGGTTTGCTGGCAGAAGAAAACCTGTGAATAAAGCCGTATATTATTGAATATAGGCCTACCCTAACCCTGAAATAAAAGGACCTGATCCTTTAATGCTTTGAGGGATATTTGCAAAAAAACCAACTTTTATACAGTCTAAGTAGGTAGAACTGATCACAACTTTCCACTTCAAATTTTAATATAATTTATTGTATGATGAGTCAAAGTTACATTTAATGTTTAAAAAATAATCTTATATTTTGGAGACATATTATGATGATTTTTGTCTGCAGAAAAAGATGTCTTCCAGAAAGCAGCCCTGATTTACCTCTGCAACGTGCATACACTAAAGCGTTCAGCTCTTTCTTGAGGTCAATGCTTTTTCTGCTGAGATCAGGGAAGAAAGGCAAACCTTCTGTATGATAAGAGAAGGGAAAGAATTCCAAACAAATGTGTTGTAGGGAAATTTTCACGTGGGTTGTTTTAAAAAGACAGTTGTACATTTTCTATCAAAAAAAAGATTAAAATTGAGGTAACTTCAGAAGTTCCATGAAAAAGAATGTTTTAATCAGTCTTTGCCCTTATTTATTTAGCTGCCTCCCAGGAAATATGTCTATAATACAGGTAGTTTCAGTGTGCCTGTTTATTCTTTTTCAGAAAGTATCTTACTATTCAGTATCAGGTGGGAGCACTGAAACCAACTTGCTGGACAGTATCAATATTGAATACATCTTTACTGGACTTCAGAAAAAGTACCTGAAAACATCACAGAATATTTGTTATGGCTCCTGGTAGGAAATTCTGAAGGCTGAGGACTCAAGAGGTGAAATCATCTCATGTCCTCTGCTGTCTTTTTGTCCACAGAAAGGTCTAAACAGGAGACTCTTACATGCCTTATTTGTAAAGGGATGGGATGTCAAATGCCATTCTTATTTTGGAGGCTTTGCTGCAGCTCTCCCTTAGACAAGCACCATATAAGATACAGGACTCAGCTGCAGCCTGTCAGTTCACTTTAGTACTTAATGTCAAGACAGTGTTTTATACAGTGCTTTTCATGTCTAGTATCATGTATAATTATTCAGGCTTTCACTGTGCCTGTAATACAGAAATAAAAGAAAATTCTCTCTCTGTCACCACAGTACTGTAGAATCACAGAATGGTTTGGGTTGGAGGGGACCTCAAAGACCATCCTGTTCCAACTCCTCTGCCACGGGCAGGGACACCTTCCACTGGACCAGCTTGCTCAGAGCCCCATCAACCTGGCCTTGAACACCTCCAGGGATGGGACAGCCACAACTGCTCTGGACAATACGTATGCATTGCAGTATTTTAAGTTACATCAGTCCACAAAACGTTTTTTCTTCCATCCTTCTTTGAGAACACAGGAGTAAAGGTTTAATCTTCCCACCTTTTTAAGTTGAAGGACATGAAAAGTTAGTGCAGATATTTGTTCCCATGATAGGCTTCCTTCTCAGCATGCAGTAATGTGAGACCAAACACTCATTTGATTTTAAATCCACTCGGAGGATTTGCAAAAATAATTCCCCCCAGCAAATATATGGAAAGCTCAAGATGACTTAAATTGAAACCTAAATTATTCTCTGTTAACATTAGTTTTCCCTTAAGAAATACAACTGCCAGGTTAGTCTCTGTGTGTGGGGAAAGTCATCAGAGGAGACCAGCAGCAACAATCTCACTCAACTGCAGCGGATGCTCTGCTCCTGCACTTCCCAAGCAGACTGTCAAGATGCCTCAGCATCAGACACGGGATCAGAATCTAAGGCAGTCAGGTAAATTTCTATTCCAATTGTCAATGCCAATAGTAAAAAACAGAAAAAAAAAAAAAAAAAAGAAGGCATAAAACCATTCATATAATGGAACAGAACTATAGGATGGTTTGGGTTGGAAGGGACATTAAGATCATTTAGATCCACGCCCCTGCCATGGGCAGAGATGACACCCTCTAGACCAAGTAGCTCAGGGTCCCATCCAACCCTGCCTCAAACATTTTCAGGGATATGACACTGTAACATGAACTGGTCCTGATAAAATATGAACTTATTCCTCTGATGATCTGTTTATGCTTAAGCTTTGTTGGCAAGTCTGAAAGAAAGAGTAGTGTTCCAAATTCCCTATAAAGAATTGTGATACTTTATATATTAAAATAACTTAAAATAAGATGGAAGGAACTTAAATCCTGAAAATTTCTGACACAAGATATCTGAGTCCTGTCTCATGCAGCTCTGAGTACCTTTACACTAAAAGCAGCAAGGGCAAAATATTCTTGATTTCTAGCACCCAGTCTGGGAATTTTGTTGCAGAGAAATCTTGACATATTCATGCCGTGCCTGGCAAGACAGGTGCCTGTTCTCGCGAGCTGGATAAATGAAGAAGACAGAGATAAAGAAGAAATCTTCATGGAGAGGTAAATAATCCTTGTGCTAACATTCTGAGTTATAATCTAGCCCGGACAAGAGGATAAAGTAAGATAGAGTTAACATATCCACAGAAATAAGGTGAAATTATCTTATATAATGAGTTGATGACTAATGCAGAAAGTTTTAAGGTGTGTTTCATCTAATCATTGTATATGCATGTTTACAATAGGTCAGAAAAATTCCCCTAAAGAGCCCAGTTTTCTCCAGAAAGGATAAATACAACCTAACAGGATTACTGCAGATGTAATAACCTCCAGGAAATATGATGAAGACCACCATTGGTATCTGCACTGCAAAATGATTTACGGGTTTGGTTTACAGGTATTTGGGGGATCTTTTTCTTCACTTTCCAACAATTTTATTAGATTCTTTAACAATTTGATTTATAGATTCATGGGGTAAAACTCCTCAAACCTCTAAATAAAATATAGTTCGGTTAGTGAATGAATTACTTCACAAAGCTAAAGTAGATTCATTTAAAATAAGAAAATACCTGTCTAAGTTATGAGAGGACATGAACTACATGGCTCAGTACCATGAAAAGAAAAGACAAAAATATACTTCGTAGCTTCAATTGCAAGGACTCTAAAGACACATTAAGGAAATAGGAAAGAGTGTGCAGTTAGTTTCAGAGCAGCCATGACTGGAGAAATGCAAAAGTATACAAAAGAATTAAAGAAATTGCATATGGCTTTTTTTCTTATTTCCTTTTATTTTTTTTCCTTAGTAACACAAAATAACACCCCAGGTCATATTCAGGTGAACAGTAGCATCAGATAATAACCATAACTTTTTGAATATCCTGGATGTAGCATGGATCATTCCTATTTTCCTGTTCCTTTCTTCCTCACGCACTAGGAATCCCAATGAGAACTCCTGAGTGTATCAAGAATATATTCACCCAAGATGAAGGCAGGATGCTCAAGGCAGAAGCAGAAAGGTGATTATAAATCAAAGCATCTTCTGGCAAGTCAGAACACACTTTGGCAAAAGAAATAAAGGAAGTTCTAATGCTGTGAAAGGAAACAGATTTGTACATTGCTGTGACACCAGAGAAATCAACTGCCTAAAGATATTGCTGTATCACACAGCAGTCAAAGAGGCTCAGTGGCTGGATTAACCTTGACCCAGATTAGTCTGGGTTAACCTCAGCTGCAGAAGGGTCTAAACCTCCAGATTCTCCTTGAAATCAGTGGAGCAGCACCACTGCTGCTGTCAGGGTGTTACAAGTGAACCTTGGTGTGAAGTATTTCTAAGGAAACACCAGTTGAAGGCCCTCTGACAGCTGCCAGAGGGCTCACGACCCCTCCTGAGTTGCGCACAGGCAGCAAGACTATGAATAGCTGTTCATTTTCCCCAGAATGCCCCTCTGGCTCAGCAGGCTAAGACCCCTTCTGACAACTGGTGTCTGCAGAACTGAGCAAAGAATTGGAATTTCTCTGCCAACTCCTTCCCTTGCCTCGATACAAGTCAGAGTCACAGTAAGCACAGAGTCACAGCTCTGAATCTCTATCCTGTGGTGTTTCAGGTGAGATTTTTCTACCCAAGGGCCAGTTGTGTCAGCAGGGGCAGTATACTGGGACAGTGTTGTTATTGGAAACACCAGCCTTGTCCCTGGCAAGCTTGAAGCATGTGGAAAGGTGTTCTTGTAGGGAGCTGCAGATGCATTTATTGGTGGTTCAGTGCTTGAGTACTAATTCTTCACACCTGGTGTACAGATCTACAAGCTGAAGAGGTCTATCTGACAGAGGTGTTCCATATAATTAGGGAAGAGAAGCAAAGATTTTAGGGTTCCTAATCAACCCTAAATCAAGTGATCAAATGAACTACACAGAGTAAATGCCCCTTTCCTTTCACTTTGTACATGGAGCCAAAGGTGATCACATTGCAAGGTCTAAAATATTACTTCATATATACCACATCAGCAGTTTTTCAAAGCAGGGCTCCAGATCTTTTTTTTTCTTAAATGAATTGAAAATATAAACCTGGCACTACTACTTACGCTACTTTATTTTCTTTCTAATGGGCTTCATTTTCTGAAATGCACTTTCAAATGAATTTATGTCATTAGTCCTTAAAAGTAAATATAATATTTGTGGAAAGTAATCATTCATTGTTAATACAACACACGTATATGATCACTCTTTTGTTTAAATTACATTTTAAATTATTTGTTAACAGAGCAATTGCACAATATTACTGGCTAATGGCCTTAAACAACACAGGTTTCTGCTTCAAGGGACAAAAGCATAGGCAGTTAAGGTCAAGACAGCAGAGAAGATGGATATCTTCCTCCAAAACAGGGCCAAAGGAAAACGTATAAGCACTAGTTAACATACTACTGATTAATATTAGGACTTGTTTTGAATTTGTGCTGAAACCATGTGTATTTGCTTTGCGTAGCAAGGTTTTGGTAAGAGGGGGGCTACAAAGGGTGGCTGCTGTGAGAAGGTGCCAGAAACTTCTCCTGTGTTTGATGTAGCCAATGCCACATGGCTCCAAGAGAGGCCCTCTGCTGTCCGAGGCTGGGTCCAACAGTGACTATGCTACTGCCTCAGGGGCAACATAATAATATTACAAGCATTCAACAGAAAGAAGCAGTGACAGGTCACTCAGGACAAATAGTCTGATCAAGTGTGCGTGGGCGGGGTTAGGAAAATATGGTGAGGGGTTTTCAGGGCAACAAGTAGGGCTTTGTAGGAATTTCAGGAACAAAGAGGAAAGGAATGAAATATGTGCCTGCTGCTGAACATGACACAGGGCATGGTAGCAAAGGACAGAGCAAAATCCAGTGTACTCAATGTCTTCTTTTTGGTAAGGCTTGCCTCAGAGATCCCAGGTCTCTCAGACAAGTGGAAAAGTCTGGAGCAAAGAAGACTTATCTCAAAGATATGGAACACTCGAAAAACGGATCATTTTCAAGTTCATGGGATCTGATGAGATGCACCCGTGAGTGCTGAGGGCCAATATCATTACAAGGGCACTCT
This sequence comes from Ifrita kowaldi, assembly GCA_013398055.1. Taxonomy (NCBI): domain Eukaryota; kingdom Metazoa; phylum Chordata; class Aves; order Passeriformes; family Cinclosomatidae; genus Ifrita; species Ifrita kowaldi. The sequence continues at coordinate 331,159 of VZRS01005769.1, read as the reverse complement.
AGAATTTCTTTATTGAGGTGGCAGTCAGAAGTTTCCAAGGATGGAAAAAAGCAAATATATCTGGATAGCAGTTTCAAAACAGAAGTCATTTCTGATATTGAATCCTAATCCATTCCACAATACCAGGCACCTATAAATTTGCAAAAGGCTGAGGGCTGGGCATTTCAAAAATTTTGAGTATCCCTTTTGGCATGACTCAGTATATTTCATGGAAATATTCTTAATCACTTCTGAAGCTTTGTTTAGAAAGAGAACAAATGATCCAGGGAATCTCCCACACTGATTGTAATCAAGCTGCTTTCCCAACATGGTTCAAAGCCAGAAAATAAGGAGAACCTGTCATGTGACATACACAAAACAAACTACACTTCTTTGTGCCTGGAAGCTACAAAAATGATTGCAGTCACCAGGTATTTTCACAGTTCAGAAGCCACAAGAGGCTGGAACAGCTTACTTTTATTGAGAAAACTAGTCAACTTTATAAGATTGCTCCCATAAATAAGGTAAATAAATTGGTGGATTTTCACAGCTTTTGACAGGGAATAAGAAAATCATAAATATTTGCCTTAAGAAATTGTACTTTTGTATCTATATTAAGGATATTTGTTGCCCCACCCTTCTTTTTCCCCTAGAAATGAAATTTTTTTCAGTTAATCACAAAATATATTTCCAGAAGCAGTGCTAAAGGCTGGTTCCTTCCTTATATATGTTCAAACTTACTGAAAAAAGGTCATATTTAGTGATTTTATCTTACTATTTTTGAGCTTTTCCTACATATTATGGTACATGACATTAAAGCAGCATGTTTCTTTTAAATTTGAATTACAATTCAGAAAAGACGTTCAACATATTTTAGCAGAATAGCCTTGTAAAAGCAAAAGAACTAAAAGACCTAAAGTCTACTTCTATTTCCAATACATGAAAGAAAATACAAGGGGCAGTGTAGAAGTGAGCAACTAACAATGTAACAACCTAATCTGGACCTCATCATAAATAAATATTTAGCATGTCTGGTTTCTTTCTAACAGAAGTAGGCATTGCAAAGTAAAGAAAGAAAATTTACCTGGTACAAAGCTCATTTATTACGTAAGTGACATTAACATATATTTTTCTTCTCTCACCTCCTGCCTTTGATTTGAAAGGAAGCAGAGGTGAATGAATGACGCAAAGATAATGCAGTGTGTATCAGCTTATATTCTTATGTGTGTATTTAGTGAATAACTCAGAGAATAACCCCGCTGATTTGTATAAGAATACTTACAGAATAAGAAACCATCATGACCAAGGATGGAAGATGTTATCTTCCAATGGCCAAACAAGAAATAACACCAGCGTACTTTTTTTCTGCCTAAAGTCATGTCTGAAGTTTCTCTTATGAAACATCTGTGTCAGAGACTGAAATAGTTCATGCCTCAAACATTGATATAAAATTTTAAAGAAGCTGCAGCCACAGAAACCTCCTTGAAGAACTTTGCACTGTAAGTAGGTCTGCTGATTAGATAAACCAATTGTTCAATCACTTCAGGCTGAGGGAAAGGTATACATCCGAAATAGTCCGAAGCCTCCAGCTGAGTCTGGGTTGAGGGGAGAGCACAGCTCACATAAGCTAGGTTTACACAGACTCACCCCAAGTGATGGGGGAAGAGGAGGTTTTGAGTGCATGGTGCAATCTCTGGTGAGAGGCAACAAACACCCATCCTCCGATTTCACAAACTGGCCCAGCTGTGGAACCCCCAACCCCACAGGCCGCATCCTCGGGACTTTCATGTGAGAGGCTTGGTCCCACAGGACTGCACATGATGCAACAGGCCCAGAGTCTGCTGTAACAGACTGCACCCCCCTCCTCCAGGGGGAAATGCCCGAATATGCCTGTGTAGCCTGAGCATATATACCCATTGGACTCTATGCTTTCTGGGGAGACCTTCACCACCAAGAAAACCAGTTGGAGAGGATTAATGGAACATCGTTGGGATCCACGGAGTGATGATATTTTCCTTATTCTGTCCCTGTCACTCCTTCTGTCCCCCCCACCTATTTTCTATTTCTTTCTTTCTTTCTTTCCTTCTTTCTTTCTCTCTTTCTTTCTTTCTTTCTCTCTCTCTCTCTCTCATGTTTACCATCAAATAAAACCCTTACTATTGTCATTGGCATATGGTCTCGTTTGCACCTTAATTCGGGCAGAGGAATTTCTAAAGAACCTTATTAACAATTGGATCATAACAACCTGTCAGAGCCCATTTTCTGGCATGCAGTTCACTTGGCATTATTTTTTGAATACAAGGTAATTCTGTTACACTAACTATGTAATCTTCTGTACTGAAAATATGTTCTTTTCACACAATTGAACCTCACTGTTACCAAGACTTACTGTATATTCTTACATAACAAGAGGTTATTTCAGTTAATGGCAGTCAAGTATTTGCTCCGCTGATTGAAGAACCCTTAATTCCTATTTACTTAGAGTGTTAGATATTTTCAGCTGGACGTTTAGAAATACAGGCCATCCTTAACTCAATAATCATGTTTGGATCATAGAATAGTGTTTTGAAAGTGCATCGAAAGAATGATAAATTCTCTGTTCAGCTGATTGGGTTGCATAAAACAAGTCACTCAAAGCAATAAAGTTATGAGATGAAAACATGTTGCAACACTAAAGTCCTGTCTTCCACCAAGCTGGCAATTTTAGCCCACGTCATAAATTCTCAAGAGTAGCAAAATCAATTTCAAGATGTTGATTCTGCATATCTACCATTGTAATCATCTACTGATTGATCCTTTCTTTCCCCTGAGGCTTTCCTGGAGTTTCATTTCCAAGATCAAGTATTTTTTTGAGGCTATTTAACTCACAGTTCTATTTATCTTATTTGGAAAACCTTTTCTTTCCCAATTTCTATAAGACGGTATTTGTTTCACTATCTATTGTCTCAGTAGAAACGTTTCTTTTTGGTTATTTGATAGATTGCTCTGTGATGAGAGCAGTGGGGATGGGTAACAACTGACAGCTTATGCACCAGAATAAAATACCATGGAGTATAATACAGGTTATTAGACAAAGCAACTTAGAAATTCTGCAATTAGTGGCAGTAAAGAACACTTTAACAGACTAGATAGAGTCCAAACGACAATTTTTTCAGCAGGCCTCCCATTCACACTAACAGATTACACCAGAGCCTTTGAGTCTTGTGCTGGTGTTGGCTGGGATAGAGTTAATTTTCTTTATCTGGTACCAGGCTGTGTTTTGGATGTGTGTTGAAAACAGTGTTGCTAACACAGGCATGTTTTTGTTACTGCTGAGCAGTGTCAAGGCCCTTGCTGCTCCTCACGCCATCCCGCCAGCAAGGGGGCTGGGGTTGCAAAAGGAGTTGGGAGAGGACACAGCTGGGACAGCTGACCCCGACTGACCCAAGGAATATTTCAGACCATATGGCATCATGCAAAGAATATAAGAGCAGGGTAAGAAGTAGGAAGGAGGGGGAGACATTCAGAGTGATGGTGTTTATCTTTCCAGATCATCATTGCATGTGATGGAAACCTGCTTTCCTGGGGATGGCTGAATACCTGCATGCGGGTGGGAATTGGGGAATGAATCCTTTGTTTTGCTTTTCTTGTGCTTGTCTCTATCTCAACCCATGAGTTTTCTCGCTTTTATTTTGCTGATTCTCTCCTGTCTCCTCATTTGCAGGGAGTGAGTGAGAAACTCTGTGAGACTGGGTTGCCATCTGGGCTTAAACTACAACAACCTCCATTAAAATTTCTTGAAATTTTAAATTTAACCTGAATTTTATATTTCAAACATTTCTTCCTATTTCAATACTATTTCCTACTAACTTCCTTTGTCACTTAGATCAGCAGCAGTCTTGTCTACATTAACAGCAGTTGGGGATGAAAGTTTTGAAATGGGTCTGAGGAAAAAAAAGAAAAGAGAAAGGTTTTTATAAAACTGAAAACCATTATAAAACATTATGAAGAAAACTATGTATCAGAATAGATATTTTTAATTTAATCACAAGCATTAAAAGATAATCAGATAGAAAGTTCAGCCTGATTTTTAACTAGGCAGCTGCAGGTCTTTCTATGGAAAAGGCTGGATCATACTTTTAATTCCTAACAATAGATCTGGCTGTGTGGCTAAGATTTCAAATTGCCTTTTCTCTTCTGATGTCAATGGAAGCCTTAGGGGAAAAAAAATAATAAGAAAAGGTAAAATACAGCATTTTGCTCTTTCTCAATTGTTTAATTGATCTCAGTGCTAGGAAAGACCTTCATGGTTCTTCAGCCTGGTTGCTTGAAGAACACAGATTATGGGATTTCATGCACTAAATTGAGACTAGCAATTCCACAGTGTCTTCTGTTGTTATCTTCTTTTATTCATCACTCTTTTCATGTCTTCTCTAATTCTCTCTTTCCTCCCTTCTGCTACCCCCGTGACTTCTCATTCCATCTACTTATTTCATTACTTCAGACAGACACTACACTAAATAAAAATGATCAGCATTTCAGTAATAAATGATAACATCTGAGTGGAAGTGCCAAACAGAATTAGCACATGAAGGAGAATACAGGGTCAGGGAGAAGCAGAGATAGCAGGGCCATAGCTCCTGGCTGCTGGTAGACCCAGGATGACAGTGTTGCAGTGACTACATTAATTTTCCCTAAATTCATCAGGATTGGAATGTTTTCAATTTATTGATTTTTAAAGTTTTTTACTGTATTTTAATGTGCTGAAATCTGTATATGTTATTTGGGCCGCTGGAAAAGCCCATTTGTGTTTAATGCCTGACCTTTCTGTTCTGCAGTGTTGAATTAGAACAAGTGGATCTCACGTCTAGCTCACTTAAATATCTGTGAACATATTGATCAAGTTATGCACATCAAAATTGTCCAAGAACCAGATTTGTTTTTCCTAAGGCATCATAGCCTCATCCAGTGATATCAATATCCCAAAACACTAACACCTTCCTCAGCAAATAACTTTCTGCAGGAGACACAATTAATTTTCGACCAGGCATGCTTGTGCGAAACAAGCTAGACTGTCTTTTTTTTCTCCACCTCATTTTTTGGCAATTATAGGTTCTATTACATTTAAAGTTATCTTACTAATGACAAGGGAGTGTTGATCTCATCCTCTTGCTTGTCCAGAGTGGCAGAAATGTACTCGTGTGTGAGTCTTACAAGAGAAGTGCAACATTCTTCTAAGAAAGGAGATAGGTTGGTACATAGACAGGCAAATAAATCAATAGAAATTTTGTATGAAAAATTTAAAAAAATAATCCCAAGCCCCAAAACCAAAACTAATAAAAAATGAACACCGCCCCCCACCCCCCTGAAACCTCCAGACAAATGGAGCTATATTTTACCTCATCTTCACCCTCCCAAACTACTGACAAAAAGCACCTGGTTATATCAGTTCCGTCTTTTTTAACCAGGACAAATAGTTACAGCAAGATAAGGGTGATCAGATGCTTAAAAATACTTCAAATTCAAATCACAGCTCGGAAAACTGTTTTGTTTTGCAAGCTCTGGTGTTAATATCTGAGATGTCTTGTTCTCCTTTCAAAGACTGTCATAGAAAAAAAATAAAGTAAATGGCAACATACAAACCCACAAAACTCATGTAGACTACAAGTGCAGTGAGAAGTCTGCAATCTTCTGATACCAAAGCAAAGAACATAATTGTGAGAAATGACTGTAATGAGAGTGTGAACACAGAACACTACGTACAAAAGATACAGGCACAAATGGCTAACTAACAGGATTGGTGCAAACAACCTGGAAATAACCCCCTGTGTATTTGAGATGATCCCATGTGAGGAGAATAAAAGCCACCAAGACAGAAAAGTAATAGCAAAAACAAATAAGAACAAAATGAGATTTTTTTCCTTTTAATTGGATAAGTGTGTCTCAGGAAATACAGATGCATTCTCTAGGGGTAGGGGAAAAAAAAAAAGGAAGGATTAAAAATGAGGAGAAAAAAAAAAAGGAAACACTACAGCAGAAGAAATACAATGGTTACAAATCTTTATGATCCTTGAAACAGCCACCATCACCTGCAATATTTGCCTGTCCTGTCCTTAACACTAGAATACTATTTAAACTTAAGTAATTTTATTGCTTGCTTTCGGAACAAGGAGCACTGTGGAAATATTTTCAGTGGTATATATAGCTGTCCAGAACCTAGAAATATTGATGTGGGGAAAAAGAAAAAAACAAAAAACTCCTGATTTTTCTGTAAGAGACAAGTTTCCTGTTGGTATCTTCATTCTAATTCTATTTAATGCTGTCTGGAGCTTTCAAGGGTTAAGGAGTCTACAAGTTTTTTGTTTTGTGCTTTCTGTGCTGCTTTGTGACTGTGTCTGAATAACCCGTTCAACAGCCAATTCATCTACATGTCTTCTCCATTCACTTTCACAATGTGCCAAAGGATACTTCTTTTTGTTATTTTCAATGTTTTCTTGATAACATCCGGAACAGGGAATAAACCAGAAATGGAAATAATAGAAAATTGTGATGAAAACCTTGATATTTGATAAAAAAGACACTTAAAATTGGCAAAATCACTGGAGTGGCAGTGAACCCAAGCACTTTTTACTAGTGATGTCAGCAGAAAGCCCATAAAGTTTCTGGACTTACAACAGAGACACAAACCATCATACGCTTGCTCTAGTTAGACAACATTAGGCCTGCAAACGTGGCAAGGATTTGCTGGAGGACTTAGGATGTAGCCTGACCCTGAAAAACTACCTATAGCCTGACATCAGATATCTTCCACGTGCTTTTCTGTGTTGTCAAATTTACCCTGAAATTCCTACGGATTTACAGGTCTGGGTCAACATAAGCTCAGTGTCTGATGTAAATATGATCATTACCTCCAAAATCAATCAAACCAAACTATTTTTTGTTTCTGATTCATTTCAGTCTGTTTGGGAAATGACTGAAAAATCATACAGTTTAACTGTTCAATTGTTAGACCCTTCCCTGACAAGATTACCTTCCTCCTAAGAGTTTCCAGACAGTTCAGGAACTAGAATAGGCCAGGGACCATTCCCAGGAGGTAGTCTGCAAGCAGTTTTGGAATACAAAGACACATTTAATATGTTATTATAGATGTAATTTATTTGATCCCAGTCAAGTCCCTTGTTACTTCCATTTTCCTTCCTGAAAAATAGAATAACAGGATTCTTCCAACTCTCCAAAATATACAGATGCAACCCTAAACAGCTGGCTGATACATAGCTGTGAGGGTTGAATTGGGAAAATAAGGGTGATTTGTATCAGTTAAGCATATGGGTTTTCAGATTAACTGCTTGAAAATGCACATTTGAATGCAGGGAAGAGCTAAGCATTTCTGAAGTTTGCACCCTATTTCATGTTTACCAGTCTTCTAACACCAACAAAGACGCAACAGCACCAACATTTCTCTCTGTATCAGCTACTTTCACTAACAGAGCTGTGAATCAAGAGCTGGAGAAGTCTGTGGACATTTTGGAAGGCACTGAGGAATTCCAAACTTTGCTAGGAATGGTAGAGAACTATTCACACTTGGCCTGCTGCTGGTTTCTTTGAGGCCTGGGTATCATATTTTCCTAACGAGATTAAAAAGGATGTGTTGTTTATGAAATAAGCACATGACAGGTTCTCAACCAGCAGGGCTAAAGATAAACAGCCTGGGCTAAATCTAGACAAAAGAATCTCCCCAAAGTGTGTTTCCACAGCTACTCAACATTCTTGCATACGCCACAGAGAAACAGAGAAAAAAGAGCAAGCCCAGAGATGTTTCTGGGCACCCCCGACACATGCAATGCAACACGTCCCAAAGGTATAAGGCTGAGTACTTCTGGTTATCTCTAGATTGACTTTTATCATCAATGATTGAAATACCTACTTTAATAAATAAGCAAGTTCCCTTGGACACTCCAGCTTAACCATTGCCCATCTGGATATAGGCTTGTGGAAGAGTGGCTGATGGTCACTTTGATGCTCAGTCCTGATTCCAGGACTCTCCTGACCATTTCTGACGTTATCTTAATGACTAGCAGCTAATAAAAGCACGTTATCACCTCTTAACCCACTGAACAAGAGGCAATGTGTGGTGCTGCTGGCAGCCTTTTTCAAATTTATATTTCACACGTTACACATGCATCTGGGTTATTACAAGCCCCCTGCTCCCATCAACAACAGTAATTGCAACCTATTTCTATAAAGTCCATTGCATTGGTACATTTCAATAATGCCCCAGAAAGAAGGCTACTCCAACTACTGTGTATATTTCTGTGGTTTATGAATCAACTTTATGATTTTAATTTTGGAACGGTTATTAAAGAGACAGATTGCATTTAATAACAATTTTAGTATTGCCTGATGCTCTAACCAGCAAGCAATAAAGCAAACTAAAATTAAAACAGGAATCCACTGCTAGGAGGCAAACACATACAGAAGGTAGTGGATTGTTGTTCTAACCTTCATAAAATATCAGCAACACAGTATTTCTGTCACTGCGGTGCTTATTCCCATGGCTGCAAAAACAAGCTGCATGTACTGGGAGTCATTTTTCCAGTTAAAAACAAAACCCCTTTCTGTGGTTCTGTCCTGTGCTTAGGTTCATCATGAAGACTAGCTGCATGAATTTTGTACACTCAAGTCCAATCATGCCCCAAGTGTCTGTTATTTTTACATGTGGTTTTTGCTCACTCTTCAGCAGAAGTGCAGAATTTATTACAACAGAATGAATTTCTGAGTTGTTGGTGCCATACATAGGGATTATTTGTCAGTCACAAAGGTTCTGAATTTGCACTTCTGAATTGGCCATAACACAGCATTAAATGATATAGCGGATAAAGTTTTTCAGGTAGCATTCTACTGTAAATATTACTTAATTCCTCCATCCTTATGCAAGCACTTATTACCCAGTACATTTGAATGAAACCACTGATAATATTTATCTTTACATGGCAAAACATTTTATATTCCTCAAGAGTCTTGGTTTACCTGGAATACATTAGGATTCATGGACCTCTTGTATCAAAAATTTAAGATGAAAAGTCTCACGGAAGAGACTCCCTGTCAAGATTACTGCTGTGCTGCTGTCAGGCTAAGAGTTAGAATTAGGAGGTCCGGTTCACGTGTTCTCATGGTTGGTTTTACACTGAACCGAGCAATGATATGATTTTGGAAAAAGTCAGTTTATAACCTCCCAAGCATGGGAGGGGTATTGGGAGTTGGGGAGTTGGGGAGTTAAAATGGCTGGGGAGTTAACATGGGTAAGGACCAAATTCCAAAAGTCAACTTAATGTCTTGTTTGGAGTGTGAAAATATTTCACATTATGAATAAATGTCATTCCCTAAGTATTGGTTACTGTACAGAGGATGGTCTTGAGAATATTTAAATAGTTAAAATTAAACCCTTCAGAAACAGCCTTATATATGGTATTGACCCATTAAAGCCTCACTCCTTCACACATGGAAGCTGTAAAAAGGTCAGTTTGCAATTACAAGGGAAAGAAGAAATGAGTCTTGCTAAGTGCTGTATTATGCAGCATTTAAAAGGCGAGTTGAAAAATATAGTTCCCCGTTGTTCCTTAATCCCTATAGAACCCTAATCATCACTGCCCTGTGAGCAGCTCTGTTAATCACCTAATGCACTACAGAAAGCCTCAAGATTAACTTCCTCTCTGTACAGTGCTACACGGAGCTATAGGAAATCAGAACCTTCTAGATAGGGCACTACCTGATAGCCATGACTGGGGGTCACTTCTGTGGAGGTGAGGAAACCTGATCTTCACACAATTTCAATCAGATCGGTTCTTCAAACCTCAAGAGGATTTAGGGTGAAAGGGAAACTTTCATGTAAGTGATACAGCTAAGATTGATCAGAGGACCTCTTTTTGTATTTGGAGAAAGGAATGGCAGAAAGGTGCATCTGAAGTTAATCAGATTCTTCTTTCCCCATTTGTGACCTCCATCCCCTGTTTTATTTAGGAAAGAGATGGGGCTTCATAACTCTGCCTCAATGCGGGGCTCCTAAACTTGAGGGGCAATGTTAGGAATGCTTCATTCAAGAAAGAACTTCTTTGGAGCGAGACACTGATCTCCAGTGCTTTTGTACATGCATATATATTACTTTTAATTTCTCACTTTCTGTTTGCCTATAATAAAATTTCAATTAGAGAAAAAGGGAGAAAGATTCTGTTTGCATTCCTACTCAACTAATTAGTGACAATGAGAAGGGGAAGCAAGATAATTTAATAGGGGATTTAGCAAAGTATTGTTTTCACTCAGTTTGCTTAAGAATGACAATAATTTTTTAAGTAAATATGGATACGTGAATATATATAAATATACGTGAATAATTTGTGTACAAATTTATTTGTGAGTCAGGATTAAAATATGCAAATAATCTACGTGTCACTCTTCAAAGGAGAGTAACTTGCATTTAGAGAAACCCTTTATTCAGCTGGAAATTGAGATGACACAATATAGCACAATAATAGGAACTTGCAGCGCTGCAGTTGCTTCAAATTGAAAGGTAGAAAAGAAATGTGTTTTTTAATTCTTGTGTTGCTCTGGTTCTTCCTGATAGCAGCACATTTTTCCTTTGTGTGGGGAAAGCTAGGGTGGCTCTGGTGTTCTGCTTGGCACCCCTCTGTTCAGGGGCTTGTGCCACTCTCAGGGCAAAGGTAATTTCAAAAAGGAAGAGATGGATTCACTGAAATTAATGGGAGTTCTTTAAATTGACATCTGTGGGTGCTGGATCAAATCCTATTTTAGATGAGCGGCTGAGCCATTGCCAAGAAAATCCTGGAATCAATGGGTTGTGGTACAAAGCCAGCTTTGGCAGTGTCTTGAAGAGGTGCATCTTCTGGGGTCATCAGGCCAGATCTCCACATGCCAAATTCAGCAGCTAGCAGAATGCACTTGGTTGAGTGAACACAGCAATGTCCAGCAGAACAGCATAGGGAAAATTAGATTTGTTGGAGATCCTTAAAAACGGTGTTTTTCATTCATGTTTTCCAGTACAGCTGAGGAGACCCTTACCAAAAAAAGTCCATGTAGAAGGAAAGGAAGGACTGCAATATATAATTTTTAATTACTGCAGCAAAACATCTCCAATCCAAATTGTGCAATAAAGATACATCACATGGAAACAGAAGGGAAATATTCAGTCAAGCTATTCCCGCAGTCCTGATTGTGCATTCTACTTCCCTGTCTGCCCGCACGACACAGTTCATTTCCAAAAGGAACTGGTCTGGAAGGACACGATACAACAGGTCTCTGTCTGATATACATTATCTATCCAGGCTGTACTTCCAGAACCAACAAATGCTTCCAGCACCAGCACTGTAAATATGACAGTAATATGGCTCTTACCCAACCAAGAGCAGTCAATAAGTGGTATAGGGAATATCCCCCCCTTTTACAAATACTTTCTGGGCTGGATATGATACTGTGCATTAATCAGCTCAATCCATCACCAAACACTTCAGTAAATACTTCAAATAAAAGAAGAAAAACTGTGTTCTTCAGTCAGTAAACCACAGTGATAATTTGGACCGTGACTGAAAACAGAACCCTTTAAATTACAGACAAGTCTTACTACAGCATGCAAAGGAAGATGGATGCACACAAATTCTATGCTAAATTACATCAGCAGACTGAAAGGGAGTTCCCTAGTGCTGCAGTACGGTACCAGTAAAATATTGGGTTGGGTAGTTTGTTTGTTTTTGGAGATTCACCATTATAAATACGCTTCTTCCTTTTAATTTTTCAGCAGATTTATACAGAATTTGTTGCAGACATTGTATAAATGAAATGGAAACATGATAAATGTTCTTTAGGACTTGAAATGGTAAAAGTGCTACAGTTTTTAGACGGACAACTTTAGTGATGTTGATTTGACAAAGGATACAAACAACACTTGAGAATTTCAAAGAAGCCTGGCAAAAAAAGCCAATCATTTCCAAAAATTGGGATCTTTAAGCCTTAAAATTCTATCATTGTCTCTGCATAGCACTAAAAATGTGAAAAATAGATGCCTTGCAGGTCCTGTAAAACTTTGTAGCTCAAGGGTTGCATCTCTCATACTGCTGGAGGAAACAAACTAAAAGAGTCAAAGAGAAGTTATAAAAGAAGTCAAAACACCCTGCAGAAAAAATCCTAACTACAAATCACTAAGGTGCAGACTATAAACAATGATAAATACAGTGTACCAGGAAGACAAGCAGGAAAAACACCACAACAGTCATGATGCCTCTTAGGAGAATCACTGGAGACAAACCTGAGGTGACAATACAATTCATGTTGCTCTCTTCCCAGTTACAGCTAGGAGATTCCAGAGCTCTTCGGAGCAAGTAGTTCATAAGACCACTCCTCCTGTCCTTACATTCCTTTCCCATGCAAGATTTATAGGTGCAGTATTGAAACAAAACTTTATAACCAGATCATTGCACTCTGTATCTCCTTGGCTGCAAGAAGGGCTCCTCTCATTTAAGATAACTTGCACTTCACTAAAAATAAGAAGGTTCTGTCATAGTCATGGAAAAGTTATATTCATCTTATTCATTCAGGTCTCTCTTCCTATTAAAAGGACTTATTCCAAACACATTTTAACATTAAATAGAACTAAATATCTTAAAGCCAGGTTCATCCCTATAACAGTGAAGTCAAAGTTACAGTGACCTCTGTGAAAAGCCTGGAACAGGAAACCATGCAATGTAAGAAATATGCTGAGCACAAGACACTTCTTTTTCATCAGGGCACTGGAGATGCACTAAGGAAATTCTGATCACAAAACGTCTGCAGTCCTAATGTTTGAAGGGAACACAGAAGGAATTCTGTTAATAAAGTAACAAAAACTAACTGAAATCCAACTCTTGACACCGCCTTTAGCAGTGCAATCCCAGGGCGCTCTTTCCATCGAGAACCAAAACCCTACTTGTCATAGAGGAGATTTGGGGAAACAACTGCTAGGTGTTATCAACAACTTAAAAGTGCATATGGACAGAGACTTTTTAAAAGCAGGATTGTTATCAGCGATCTGAAGTGCTTCAGCTATATTTTCAACATCATTTGACAATGATCCCCCCCTTCCTACCTTGTTCCTCATAGTCTCCACATCTTCAGGTTAGAGTCTGACGGGACATAATCTAGCCCTCTGACTGACTGTTGGGCAGAGAAGAGGATGGGTGGAGATACTAAGGCACATAGAACAGGTGATTCTAGGATGCCTACAGTACACAAAACTGGTATAGACTATGCAGTTCAAAGCAAGCAATATCATCCTTCCTTTTTTTTTTTTTTTTTTTTTTTTTTTTTTTTTTTTTTTTTTTTTTTTTTCCCCACTGTGGAACTAAAAATGGAGAATCTTTTCAGGAGCATGAGAACTGCCATGAAGTATTAGCTTTGTTGTACAGACTGCTTCTTTGGAGACCTCTTAGGGATCTCTGGGGTGTCTTGTCTGTGCACTTGTGCTGACACCTGGTGGCAAAAAACGAATTCAGAAGAAATTGGATAAAGATGGCAGACAATTCGTTTTCTCTGGACTTGTCAGATTGACCAGTTTCCAGGCTAACTTAACACATCTCTGCTGAAAATAACGTCGATCAAACGTGCTCTGGCATCTGTGTCCCTGAATCTTGTGTTTACTTCCTTAAAAAGCCATTTGGAAAAACAAACAAATATTTTTTGAGCTGAATCCTGAGAATGGTGGTTAAGTTTCTCATTTTCCATCTTAACAAATTACAAATTATTGTGTTTGAGGTGCAATAAATTGCAGTGATACTGATCAACAGACTCGGTGTTACATTTTTCTGCTGCTGCTATGCTTAGAAGCATAGAACCACAGAGAGGCTTGGGTTGGAAGGGATCTTAAAGATCATATAGTTCCAACTCTCCTGCCATGGGAAGGAATGCCACCCACTGGATAAGGTTGCTCAAAGCGCCTGTCTGACCTGACCTTGAACATTTGCAGGGATGGGGCATCCACAATTTCTCTGGGCTTAGCAGGATTTACTAAGACATTTACAGAATATTTTTGCTGAAATATTTGCATTGTTTTCCAAGGGCTGGGTCTCAAATCTTGGCTACGGATTACACATTACATTCTCTTGGTTTTTTTCTTTCTTGTAATTAGATTTAAGCCAAACTCAGGGTTTCAAGATTGACTGTTTTCTTCTCATGGGAAAAGAAGCAAAGTCGTACCTAGGAATATGCTAAGGGTAGTTTAAGTTATATACTGACTCTGGAGCTGGAACACATCCAGTCCTAAAATGCTTACAAATTTTCCAATGCTTGCAGAAATCTCACATGCCCAGAATTGTTTCCCAGGAAGTTACTTCATCCTAAAACCTAATTCCATGTGTAAAGGAATAAAGCCTGCTGCCCATGCAGTCCTGTAGCTGGGAGTCATAGAGCAAAACAGATCACCTTTTCTCCTTTCAAATGTGAAAGATATGTACCTTTCAGTAACTTCTGTCACCATTACTGAAGCCTCTAACTCTTGTTTACTGATTAACTTCAACTTGCCCCCACAGTGGCTATTTAATTTAACATATCGTGTGTTAAGTATAAAAAAATGAGATCTATCTCTCCTATTTGAAAACAAAATCCAGCATAACTAACAATTTATTGGATCTTCAGCAGCCCCGTTGAAATTCAAGGAAAGGCATGAATTTGAAGCACTCCCTAGCAACGTTTGTTTCTGAGCTGAGATATATTCTAGAATATATGTGTGCAAGTTCTTTGTGGAAAAGATTATTTTCTGAATGAAGATTGTGAAATGGTTATTTACTTGGTGTCTGATCAGCATAAAGCGTGATTATTGCTGAACTTGTAAATAAAATTTAGCAAACTGTGTTCCGTCCCAAGCAACAGCAGGGTCCATGTGAAGTAACCTTATTTTCTGCTATATAGATCATCCAAGTCTATAAAGAATTGGATCTGTCAGGTGTTCTAAAGAATTGAAATAGTATTTGCTTAAATCTACTACCTTAGTACCTTTCCCAAGAAATCTATATGCCTAAAATGTTAAAGGAAACGAAAATAAACACCTCTCATTTTAAACGAATGAACAAGCTCAAACTACCTTTTGACCAAGGAATCACAAAACAGATTATATTTTCCAACTGAAACCCTTAGCACAAAGACTCAGTGCAGCCATCTTCTTGTTTACTCTCTGTTTCCCCAGGGAAAATGAAGGATGATAAGCAGTGATGTGACCCAAATGACAAGAAAGCTCAGCTTACAGATTTACCTTGTTTTGTTTCTCCCACCCCAACTATTTTGAGGCTACAAGAACATCAAACAATAAAGCAATTTTTGTCCCAGATTAAATGCTAACATTCAAGATAATTTTTTGTTTAGTGTAATTTTTGCTTCTGGATTTAACTACTTCCTAACAAACACAAAGCAGAGAAAGTTATGATTGCAAAACATCTGATGATTAAGAATTTGTTCATGTTTGGAGTTGTATGTGTCGGCAGATAGATGCAATTTTTTTCATGAAAACAATACAAGTGGAAAATCTGAATTCCACATATTGCAAGCCTCAATCACACATGAGCCTCTCCTGCAGCCCTGTTGATAATCTTCATCAGCAACAGTTTTAGCTATTCGTAACTCTGCAGAGCCAGTGATCTGAGTCACTGCTCCATCTGTACCATCCTAGTGGAAATGTCAGTGGCAGCTGCTGCTAGTTAAATAGGATTTAAGATAAAGGAGACAGAACAAGATATCAAAATACTCAACTGAGATTTCAGCTGGCTCCTACTCTCCTTGGAGTATTATATTTTGGAGTTATCCCAGAATACAGTTTTACTTATGTTACCTGTAGGAAATGCAAAGCTCCTGCCAATCCTTGTAGGATAAAAGGCTGACCCTTGGAGACCTTTACACACTTGCTGGTCTATTCCCTGTATTAGTGCTTCAGTCATTGCAAATCAAACATGAAACACAACTGGTGGGAATGATATAACCTTTTCCTTGCAAAGGGACTCCTAGGGAAACAAGCTGGTTCTTTTTTGGACAGAAACACTGCAGAGTGGCAGCAAACCTGTGGGAGAAGGTAGCCTCTAGGTCTATAGCACTGAATAGCACTGGGGAGATCCCCACAGCCTGTCTCAGACCAGCAGCAGCCACTAAAAAACCCCTCCAAAATTCCTCTAACAGTGTTGAGATTCAGTGAGGATTTTTGGTCTTGCTGAGAGAGAGAAGGATATTGCTTCACACTGGTTTTCCAGGTTTGAGTCAAGTTCATCTAGCCTTAACTTTTACTTGAAATCCTTAAATACCTTAATACAAACATTGAATGAAAGGAAGAATAAGAAATCCTGAAAGAGTTATTTTTTGTGTTTCCCAGAATGAAATATTTTTCCTTCGTAGGATGTTTGATTTGCAGTAGGATATAGGCACCCTTCATTGGAAAATAGCTTGTGGTCATTATGCCTTTTTCCTATGAGTCCCATAGGAAAGTGCGCTCTCCTAACCACCATCTCTGTAGCGGTTTTCTCTGTGGTGGAATCCAGAAATCCTGTTCTTGCAGACATATCATACATCAGGGCACAAGACACACTCTCTTCTTTCTCATACACTAAATATTAAACTAGCCTAGCTCTGTATTCCCAGATTGTTCTAAAACGATATTTGTTCAGTGATGTGTAAGTGAAGAATACTGCTTATGAGGAAAAGTTTAAGGAACTTCCCACAGCTGCCAGAAAAAAAAAGACAAAATGTGATAAAAAAATAATACTCTTGTAGATTTTACTGTCAACCCCATTCTGAACATACATATTCAGTGTCACATTAAAGTCTGAGGGCAGAGTTACATAGCAAAATTCAGTTATTTTGTTTGGCTTTCCCATTGATAAGAGCAGTGTTGGATCACCAGTGTCTTTCACTTTACACATATGCCTATAGAGACTGAAATTTCTTTTAAGTCCAGAAGTTTTTTGTAAATCAACACAGATGGCATAGTTGTGTTGGTTTGGCTCTTTGAGCAAGGTACGGATACCTGGATGGGATATTCCCTAAAGAGTCAGTGTGAATTAACACAAGACTGGGAGTCAAGAACCTGAAGAGGTTATTAAAAATCTTAGCAATATTTTTGCATCTGTAAAATTGTCTTCCTAGTTACAAAGATGCTTCTTTCAAAAGTAGTAAGCATTTTTCTAGAAAGTATTTTAGATTCTGTTTTAATTTTAATGGCTTCTCTTCCACCTTTCCAGAGCCTAAAGGCTCTGCTCCTTTCCTTTGGGCTCTAACCCTGGCTCTTTAAATCTGTAGTGCTTTAGAACTATAGACATAATTCTTTTAAGAAAAAGGATTTTCAGAAAGTGGTAATAATGAGATGTTTGTAGAAATTAATTATTTTTTTAACTATAGATGAGTTCCTTGTGTTTCAGTGTGATAAGATGTACCTTCTTTGATATTCCCTTGGTCTGACTCTATGTTTTTATCTAGTGAAAGTGCTGCAAGCCAGAGCTCTCCAGAAAGAGAGCTGAATATGTCAGGTTATTTATACTGTGATGGAAGTAACAAGGATCTTTTCTCTACTAAATATAAGTACATTATTCCCCTCACTAATAAAAATTACACAAACACATCAAGGAGCAGAACATGGGCTTCAAACATTAAAATGATTTTGTATAAAGAGATTTTACCTGTAAAGAATCCCTAAAGTTATACACAATCCCTGTATCATTAATTCAATAGCCATTATTGATAGACCAGGCAGGTAATACAGACAATATTTAAGTACTCCTTCCAGGATTTGACAAAGTTATCAGAGCTTTGAGCACCCTGCTGTAGTGGGAGGTGTCCCTGATTGTGGGGGGTTGGAAATAAATGATCTTTAAGGTCCCTTCCAGCCCAAACTATTCTGTGATTCTATGATTCTATGACTTAGGCATGAGGTATGACATGGTTAGCAGCGTGAAGAAGACAATAGGAAACAGAAATGTCTGTGAGCTTCACAGGACTCTGGGTTCAAGGGAAACTCAGACACCATTCTTAGGGGTTTAGGGACTTACTCCTCTGAAATGTAAGCTACCCAAGACTTGCTTACAAAAATCTTATTTGTGGCTCCAGCCACAACTGCTCAAAATTGGATTTTCAACTCAAAGACGGTCCAGAGGTTGTGGATGTGAAGACAAATTCTTATCTGATTTGGTTGATCTTACAGGGTAGAGGCTGTGCTTGATACAGCCTTACCAAAGTTCAGGGAGTGGATATTTTTAAAGCCAGTACAAATAACTGCATTGCCTTGACTACGGTCTGGAGATTTCTGCTTCAGCAACTAAAGACCACTCAGCTGTTAATTCAAAGCTAATTCAAACAGCCAGAGCCCTGGCTGTTTACTGAAAGGGGGCCGAAACACTTGGAGCAGGACTGAGATTTTTCTCACAGCTTTGCACCACTTGTGACGTGCACTACACCTGACAGCCATGTTACACAAGCTTAGATTCATCTCAGAAAAGATCAGAAGGCATTTTTCTATTTGTCTTACATTATAGAAATGTCATTTTCCCACTGGAGCCCTGTGTTTAAACATGGAAAAAAAAAAAGGCTAGAAGAATATCCACTAGTTTTTTTGATTCTAATAAGTTTTGTTTACAATTGTGGATGGCTTTTCAAATAAAATTTATAATATCATTTTCTATTTACAATGTTTTCTGAGCAAACTAAAAGTTGTGTTTTAGTTGTATGTGTTTTGCAAACTAACAATTACAGCTGACATTTGCAAATTTATTGCTATTTTTATGGTGACTTACTTATAAAATAGTCCTGTGGTTTATGTGACATTTTGCTATAGTGTTAAGTGTTTAACAGGGCTTTTGTGCCTTTTCAGGCACAAAAAGACTTATCAGAATTTTCCGAAATATAGCATCAATTTAATAAAAGAACACAGAATTTTGTTTTAGATTAGGATAGGTTAAAGAGACCCGTGAAGATCATCTCTAATCCAACCCAGTGCACAAAGACCCAGCTCTACCAGGTTGCTCAAGGCTGGGTGCAGTAGAATTTTGAATATCTCTAGGAGTGAAAGATTCATAACCTCTCAAAGACTTTTTCTTTCAGTGTTTTGCCACTCTCATAATAAAAAAGACTTTTTCTTATATTTGGTAGGAGTTTCCTGTGTTCCATTTTGTGCCCATTGGTTCTTGTCCTGGTACTGGGCACCGCTGAGAAGAGCCGGGTTCTGTCTTTACTACTCTCTCCATTAGGTATTTATACACACTGATAAGATGCTCTTGTGCCATTTTTTCTGCAGGCCGAACAGCCCCAACTTTCTCAACCTCTCCCTGTATGTCGGGTGCTACAGTCAGTCCTTTGACACTCTTCAGGTCCTTGGCTGGCCTTTCTCCAGATGTGTCTCACCAGGGCTGAGTAGAGAGGAAGGAACATCCCCTTGGAGCTGCCAGCTGCACTCCAATACAATGCTACTTAACACAGCTCAACACTTCTTAACTTGACTGTTCATCATGTCCCTCCCTTGTTCCTAATTTAATCCATGCTCACCAGCATGGTAAGAGATTTGGCATAGGTGCTGTGTCCCTGCTTAATAATGTGGCTCCCTCCTTAGTTTTCCTCCCCTCTGAGTGCAGTGCTGGATGCACAATTCAGAGAATATTTTTTTAAAAGACAAAGCAGAGTGATGCTAAAGCATAAACTAGTCTGAGGCACAAGAAGATGGCATGGTAATAGTTATGCATAACTAACAGAAGACCAGTAGGAGGGATTTTTAATGAATGTGTAAATTCAAGGAGTAATACCCTGCCTGAAGAATAGCAAACATAATGGGCTACATGAAAAGGGAAAACAAAGGTGATCCCTGCAATTACAGGACTCTAAATTTGACTTAAATGCTTTGCAATGTATTATAACCGTTCTTGAAAAAAAGAATAACTGAGGACACAGAGACAAAGAAAAGTTAGTAAATGTGGTTTTATCAAACGTGCTATCCTAATCTAATACCTGTATTTGTTTAAGGACTGATATTTTAGAAAATGTGAAGTAGTAGATTTAGTACATGCAGACTAAAAAACAATCAAAAAAACCAAAAACAACAACAACAACAAAAATCACCATAAAACAACCCGAAATATTAGATACAGTTTTTGATAAGAAATTACTGCTTAAGGAAAGGATGGTGAACATTGATACAAGAATAGTAGGCTCATAAAGAGCTGACTAAAGCAAAGACTGCAATGGATTATGCTAAAAGAGATTAATTGGACTGGGGAAGAGGTCCTATTTGTATTCTCCTGTCATCAGTCTGAGACTGGTTCCACTAAATTTACCAGTGACCTAGAGATAAGAAGTAGATAATCGTTATCCAAACTTTTGGCTGGAAAAACTGGAAGGCCCTGCCAACATTAGGGAGGACTGAATCATCATCCAAAGAAAATTGTTGAATCCAGTTGAAAAGTCTAGATGAGGGTTGATGTTTAAGAGTGCAGGGAAGAAAGCAATGAACTTTGGCACAAACAGGGAAGACACTACTCGAAGGCAGAAACAAACTAACTGCAGGTGGATTTCCTGCCCTGTCCTTGTCCTGCACCCATCCCCATGGTCTGGTGCCTGTGGCTGCCCTCCTGCACCCCTGCTGACTGGAGTGTGGTGAGACAGGTCCTGGCTGTGAGGCTCCGCTCTGTCCACCATCCCAGCGCCCAGGAAGCCACTGGTCTTCATGGCACCCTGACACTTACTTGTAGTATTGCATGTAATTCCAGACCATTATGATCATTGCACTAACTTTATCAATAAACTGTATATTTACAAGCTTTTTGCAAGTTTTGTTACTTCCTAAGCATGCAAAATTACAACAAATATTGTATCCTTAGTTCCTTGGAGATGATTTAAAAATTTATGAAAACAAATTCAAGAGTGGTTTTTTGGTATATATTCAAGTTTTAATTGTCTCCCCATTCCATCCCTTTTCTGTAAGGAGAAGGCCTGATTCTGCATTTGAAAACTAATCTTGAGCTGATCAATATCTAGAGTCCAACTCCCATGTTTCTGACAAAAATGAGAGTGAAATGTCACAAAACTCAAGTTAAGAACCATAAGAATCAGTCACACAACATTTTTCACTGTAAACGGAGACTCACTTCTCAGTTCAGCCAGCCCCACCTAGCACAGCACTGAAATGGTCTATGTACCAGGGAATAGCACTTGTTCTATGGATGAAAATTTCACAATCTTATTTGAAATTTATGAATTTGGGTATGCAATCAGGCCCTGCCTCTGAAGAAAAGTGAGATTAAATTTTAAATTGCTATACAAGTAGGCCATGTGAGACAAGCTGCCAATTTACACATCTGAAGCCATTAGAGGGAAAATTTGCACCACTTCCCATTTTTCATTTCTTGGCAAAAGATCAGGTATGGAAGTTCCAAATCACCTTGAGATTTCAGCCATCATTCATAAGCATCTCAGCCAATTTTTTAATACTCAAGACATTTCAATAATCTCAGAGATGTTTACCCTTCAGAATAATTTTGAGCTGTATCTTGCTTTTTCCTTAGCTCAAACCTCATTCCTGCTTCCATTAGGGATCAGAATATATGTTGCTAATGAAGCCTGTTTGTTAAAACCACAAGTAGAGATGGGCATCAGTGAAAATTATGTAAATGTATTACAGTTTGAATACTCATCCTCTAAAGCCTGCTTTGCATATGCCAAACTTTTTTTCTCCAAAGAATCACTGGATTTTAATCAAATTTCACTAGTTCATCCTCAGTTGGATTCAAACCATGAAACTAAGTTGCAAGGCCTTGTATCTAGCATTAAACTCCAGCACATATCCAGTCCAAGGCATTCTCTCCTGTCAAAACATGGAATTTTGTAGTGGGATCAGGAAATGGCATGACATTCTTTATTCAGCAAACAAATTTGACATTCAAATTATAACATACCTCTATGCTGCACTGGTTTAAGTTTTGTGTTGCTCTGTGTGTCAATCTTTTTTCTTCTTCTTCATTTACATCTCTCTCTCAAGTTGGAGAGGAGGGAGGGCTAGGGAGGGCCCAGAAATCAACTTACTGAAAAGGTCTGCTTTGCAGACTTGTACGTTACCTTCTGCTAAATATACATGGGATTTAAATTGTGGCATCTAATTGTAGTGAAATGCGAAAATGAAATCAACAATATCAATTTGCTCTCATCAAAAGGGCAATAATAAGACCATAAAATAGCACAAATACACTATAGAGTCATTAAAATTTTAAATCTCCAGTCTTATTGTCTGCAAAAGTTGTGCTACTGGTGAGCATGGTATTTTATCAAGTCCATTTAATTTGCTTTAGAATAAAAATCAACAATTCATGATTTAATTCAAATTCTGAAGGAATACTTGACTCTTGATTACAATTTCAATTACCTGCATTTCCTAACTGTTGAGTTGTACTTACTACTACCAAGTTCTTTGCTTTTCTATTCATTACATATAATTGCTACTTACACTTTTTCTCCTATTATATTTTTTACCCAGCATTTCTACAGAAAAGAAAGCTTCTGTAATCACTCTGTGATTGTGTGTTTGTGGAGGGGGTATGCTTCATGCATTTCCTAAGAAAAAAAATAGGTTTAACCTATTGGTTATTCTGAAAGGAAGTTGATATATACATAAATGTTCTATGGTTACTGGGTTTGTAAAAGTTTTATGAAATAGAAATTTGCATAGAGGCTTGGATCTCATTAAGAGAAAAACTTCTTTGTAAATTCATTTATTCCTAAATACCACAAAATGTCCTTTGATAAACACCTTTCTGAATGAGCTGGGAGAACAGCTTCAATCAGAGGTCACACAGTTTTTGACATGTCAACGTCAAAATTGAAAAGTCAAGCTTCATAAGTTCAACTGATTTTGGAGTGTGCAAACTTGCAGGGTTTTTTGTAGTGCATGTAAACAAAGAGCTTTCAATAAATCTTCCACATTTTAGAAAAGTCTTGTCTTCTCTAATTCATTTCTGTATCATTCCATGGCAATGTCATAGGAAAAATGTATTTATGACTGCAAAACCATTTTGAAAATAACCAATAAATATAAATGTGAAATTAAAGAACACAAAAGAAAGCTAACAGATTAATTGATATGAAATGTCAAATCTATTTTTATATTATTGTTCTTAGTAATGGAAAAAAGAAGAGAAATGGTGAGAAATGGTATTTGAGGGGTTTTTATAACCTGAACCAAAGAGACACAAAACAAGTTTTAGAATTACCATAATGAGTATTACCTGTTTTGCTAAGTATAATTATGATCCTATCACTGAACTCAGAAGACAAACAAACATGGAAGAAAGAGGCATAGAATGTATAATAAGAGAGATTGTAAACACAAAATATGATACTTTTTAAACATCTCATTTGAAGATGATACTTGAAGACATTCAGAAATGCAATTACTTCCTTTCTTGAAAACTGCTAATGGTCTTTGCTCAGCAAGCCATGTCTCAGGAAGCAACAGGAATTATAAATTACTTTGCTATCATGACTTTGGAAGAGTAAAACACACAGTAGACATATAGATTGACATCTGCACTCTGTGAATAAAGTGATTAAACCTTCTTTATGGTATTCCTTTTCTCACAGAAATTTAAGTTCTATGCCAAAAAGGAGATTGTTTCCCCTAATGTTGCCTGGATTTACATTATTAGCTGAATAGTGTGCTTCAAATATTCTTCAGAAGCTTCCCTTGAATTTGTTGGGGTTTTTTCCTTGGTTGTTTGTGTTTGTTTGTTTGTTTGATTTGTTAAATTTTGCTTTGTGTTTTTTATTTTTGGTTTGGTTTTTGTTTGTTTGTGTTTTTTAGTTTTTCGGGTTTTTAAAATTTCCATTGTTATTGCTTTGTTATTAGTTTAAAGAATGGCTTTTAACTTAAAAGCAAATGTCAGTAGTTCTGTAGAGCATTGATTTAATCTGCATAGGTGCTCTGGAATTTTGCAAGTTGCTCATCCTATCAACATTCTCACGTTCTATGGAAATAAGATTCAGGGGTATGGACCTGATGTTTTAATAACTGCATCTAAATATCTGCACTCCCAGAATTGGTACACCGTGATGAAAGTAGTCAGGCCCTTGGGAATTGCTAGCCACACCTGCACTAGGATACACAAAAGAAGAAATAGGAAGGGAGAAAGAAAGAACAAAGACTGGGGACCCTCCTTTGACATGAGTACCTTAACTGTTCATCCATGACACTGTGCTCATTCTTATTCTTTTTCTCTGGCTCAACAAATATTGTCCAAAAAAGCAGGAGGACCACAGGCTCATTTACCCTGCATTTGTTTCCAAGCAATCAACACGAACCAGCCAAGCACTACAAACTATGCAAGAATATTTTCTCGGAATGGATCCTGTTAGGATGAAATAATGAGCTTTCCAAATTTCTTAGATAAACCACTAGATTAGAAAGCAGTTGTTTTGCTACAAAGGTATGAGCATGGATCCTTGTGCTGGCGTCAAATCATGACAATCCTCCCTCCTTTGTCCAAGAGCAGATATTGAACAGACGACAAGTGAGTTTTGCTACATGGAGGAGCAAAATAGATGCAACATAAGATCAGTGTAAGCTGATGCTTCAGTCCCTTGTTGCAGCCTTTAAAATCAAGTGAATTTGTGGATGCCCAGAGGCTATTCTAACTAGGAGAACATAATCATCACACCTTGGAGGGGCACACAAAAGTGTCTTTAAGCTATACTCCTCTTATCTCCTATGCTATTATTTTTTCCCAAGCTTGCAATAAACAAAACCAGTCCTGCTTACCTCTTACCTTTACCCATTAAAACCAGGTAAAATGTTTAATTTGAGGTAAGCAAGACAGAGCCAAACCCACTATAGCCTCAATAATTCACCAGAAACCCAAGCAAAACTAATTTAATGCAAAATTAAACATTTTACAATTGCAGACCAAGTTCTATACATTTGAAGATCCTGACTCCCTACCGCATTACGCAGCACCACTGCTGTCAAACAGCAGGAGCACAGCTGAGAGTCATTCTCTAGGTGTTGTGCTAGCTCCATAAAACATGTCTGAACAATTCAGTCCCTGATGATTTCCAACACCGTGCCCTACAAAGGGAAGACACTGAGAGCCAGCAGGTCAGCATTAATCATTTCCTCATGGACAACACTATGAAGGGACACCACTGATATAAGTTTAATAGCTCACAAAAATAACCAGTATAACTAGAGGAGCCTCCCCAATGTTCAGTCACATACTTTAATGGAATTGTCAAACACTTTGTCTGTCTCTGCTGCCAGGCACCTGGATTTGCCATTTATGCCCATGCTTAGGGACCATGAATAGCCATAAAAACAGACCTTGCCATTCATATGGGAGTAACACTCTATATCAGTAGCTGCAGTGGAAAGAGCTGCAGATTCTGATGTTTTGAGCTTATACAATCTTTTTCTTTTACCTACAAGTTAATTGGAAGAATAGAACAGGACAATTTGTGTTTAATCATATCAGAGCCGCTGCAGTCCTCTGGTGATTTAACTTCTCCCTTCAAAGCAATGGCATTTAACATATGCAAAAATTGCAACATCACTGATGCCACACTTAATTATCTCCTCTGTTTCTAAAATGTCTCTTTATGAGCATTTCTGTGCTGTATGAGGACTCAGATTCTCAAGCTCCATACTGGTCTGTTCCACTACCTGTTTATTACATGTAATTAGAGAATGTAATGCTGACTGAAAAGTGCTGGAACGCCTTGAAAAGCACAAATATATTACTTTGTTTCTGAGCACATAGGCAGTAAGCGCTACAATTTTCCTAATTGCCTGAGACCTTTTTCATTTTTGTTTCCTTTTTTTCCATCAAACAAACAGGAATCTCCTACAGAAATAAGAAATCCTGGCTTTATGCCATTTCTTTTCTGGTAGAAATCTAACAGGAAAACACTAGACTTGTGAGAATAAGTGTACAAAAGCATGAATATATTCCTATATTTTATTTTATACAGAGAAAACATAATGAGGAACAAATACGTAATAGAATGTAATGAGCTACCCAGGATTGCAGGGCTTGTCAGAACATTTTTGTTTTTCATTTTAGATCATCTACAGATATGTTTAGAATTTTGGAAGGGTGCAGGGCTGCAAGAGCTCCAGAAGACTCTTAATATAAGAGTAAGGCCTATACACTTGGGTGTGAGAGTATAGGCCTAGAGGTGGATGGAGAAGTAATCCAGATGAATTTATGATCGACTTAGATTTTCCTCATAGTGTAAAGGATGCTTAGTGTGCACAATAGTCAATCTCTGAGACCTCTGCACATGTACCTGCATTTATGTGGGTGATTGTGAACACAGCACATGGATATTTGTTGTGAAATTCTGTGGAAATATAAGGATACATCTGATGGAAGGATATCCCCAACAGGAGCAGCCTGTTGGAGCAGGACCTGTGTGAAGATGCATCATTTAGACAGTTTAATGCAGAAAAGCGAGGAGAGATTAATGTCACAGGACATGAACAAGTGGTTACTCACTTATAAATGGATACAATCTTTCAGATACTTAGGAAAAACAACCATAAACCAACCCTGATAAGGAATCTAAGCAGTGTTGCTCCTAGTTGAGGCAAATTTTCAACTTTTTTTTCTGAATGTGAAGAGTTCATGCCCATGCATGACTTACTGGTATCATTCCCTACTTCCTATACCGAGTATCAACCCGCCAAATAGAGTTCCTGTGTTCTTGTTCATTAGTATTTGCCCTCTGCTTGGCAGCAGTGATGGATTCCCAATGTCTTGAGTCAAATGTTGGAGAAGGTTCTTTCAGATTCTAGCAATGCAACAGCATTCATGGAGCTATGCATCAAGCTCTGTCAGAAACCTAAGCTGGCAGAAATAAATTATGTTCAAAACAAACTTTACAAGGACATGGAGCTACGTTCTCCTTGCACAGGTGATACATAAGATATTATTACTCCAAGTCAGGAGACTTAAAAATGTTACACTTTAGTAAAAGTACTTTAGCTCTAGAAAAGAGATACCATCCCTGCAACCCGAGCTCTGCTCTAAATCCAAACTCTTCTGTCCCTTTCATCTCAAGATGTGTGGATCACACGGGGTCTAATATGGAAGAGGAATTCCACCTTTGCTATCAGAAAGAAGTGGTGTCTTCTTACTGTGTGCAGTTTTGGGCATCTCAATACAAGACATTAAGCTATGAGACATCATTCAAAGGAGAGCAAAGAACATAGTGAAGGCTCTGAAGGGGAAAATTTGTGAGGCACAACTGAGGTCATTCAGTCTGTTCAGCCTGGAGAAGAGGAGATTGAGAGAAGACCTCATTGCAGTCTGCAGCTTCTTCATGAGGGGAAGAGGAGGGGCAGACGCTGATCTCTCTCTGTGGCAATCAGTGACAGAACCCAAGGGAGTGGCTTGAAACTGTGTCAGAAGGGGTTTGGGTTGGATACTGGGAAAAGGTTCTTCACCCAGAGGGTGTTTGGGCAGGGAAGTGGTCACAGAACCAAGTCTGACAGAGTTCCAGAAGCATTTAGACAGTGCTCTCAGGCATATTGTATGACTGAGGGTTGTCCTGTGCAGGGCCAGGAGGTGGACTCAGAGATTCTTTTAAGTCTCTTCCACCTCAGAATATTCTATGATTCTGTGATCTTTGTTAGCAGAATCTTGATGCCCAATTTATTGAATTACATGGGCAGGATAGAATACCAAATAGGGTACAAATTCTGTGGTTCTTTCTTTTTGCTATGCCTTTATATTGTCTACATAGGAATTTCAACCTCCCGGCTCCTATGAAAGTCATCCCATATAACTTCAGCTCATATATCCAAGCTCCCTGCGGATCACAACCCTTCACCCAGCTTTGATTCCTTTTTCTGCTCATCACTACAGAGTCTGATGACGTCTGCAGTTTCTCCACAAACAGCAATACAGCTTTCTATGTTCCTGTTGCGTGATCCTCATAACTGAATAACTACTTTAAATGAGAATCAGGTTTCAGACTACTGCAAACACCTTCCATCACTGACTATTTTTATAGGGTCATGGTTAATGTTGAACAGAAAGAAAGAGATAATGAAATGATTTCACCATGCTTGGCGCCTTCATGCTACCGGAATGATATTATTTCCATGATGTTCTTTTTCTCTGTTACATAACTGGTACCTGAAGAATCTATAAAAACAGAAGGATGCAGAAAACACCATAGAGTTGTATGAAGATGGCAAACACAGAATATATACTATTTTTCCAATTATTGAAATTTTGCTTGGGGATTAGCAAAAAGTTGCTTGAAGAAATAAACTTTTCACAGGCACCCTCTCCATCAAAAGAAACAATTAATCTTCTTGCTCTGAAGGATAAGGATCCATATGAATTAATACATTTCTTTTTCCAATCAGCTCCTAGAAAATGTTTTAAAAATTAAGATATTTAGTTTAGGGCCTGGTCCTGTGCCTCACCTGATCTAATTTCCTCTTTGAAATGCAGAGGTATTAAGTGTGTTTAATTTTCAAAATGGGGAAAAAAAGCCCCATCAAAGCCAGGAAAAAGGTTCCCTAGTATGTATCTCATTAGTGTCTAAACATGAGCCAAATTTTCAAGTTCAAAGTGATCCAAGTTTAGGAAGAAAAAGGCCAAATTAAGTTCAACACTGAATCTAAGATAAAATTCTAGTTTTTCTTTTTCAGACAGTGCAAATAGAAAAAAAAGACAGTTTCAGATGCATTTTTCTTGAAGTGTTAGCACTTTAAAGTTCATATCACCTAGATGACTAGGTGGTGTAACGTTGATTTGTAATCATTTCAGTTGCCAGTTGTTTTCCCTCAAGAGGTTTTCTTTCTCTTTCTTTCGTTCTTTCTTTTCATTTTTCTTTACTTTTTTTTTTCCTGCCAGATCGGACAAATCAATGCTTATTCCAAACATGAAAAGCACTGTTTTGAAAACCAGTTAAGGTTGCCAAGGAAACCACAGTGTTGTCACTCTCACATCATTTACAAAACCTATGCACTTTATGGC
The DNA here is from genome assembly GCA_013398055.1 of Ifrita kowaldi. Classification (NCBI taxonomy): domain Eukaryota; kingdom Metazoa; phylum Chordata; class Aves; order Passeriformes; family Cinclosomatidae; genus Ifrita; species Ifrita kowaldi. Next base: position 302,174 of record VZRS01005769.1, on the reverse strand, counting down.
AAGGAAATGAATAGTTAAAGGCATTATAAATCTTATACTGACAAAACAATGAACACATGCATTATTTTCTTTGGGAATATAGAAATGGAAAGACAAAATCTCTGATCCTAGGAATCCAAGAACATGCTGGTTTGCCTTGAAAGCTAACAGTAAATTCCTTTTAGCTATAAGCAATGAATAGATGCTCTTTCTAAGTTTCAGCCAGACAGAAATATGTTCAGAAGAACTTATAAACTCAGTGTTTTAAAAAAATGGCCACCCAGCTAGAAAGAGGTCATCTTTGCTTTGAACAGAAACACTGTGAATATGCTTTGATTATGAAAATTAAGCCAAAGGCATCTCAAGCTGTGCAGCCAAACTGGGCTGCTTGTGTTTAGATTAAATTAGAGCCCACACTTGAATATATTGATAATCGTGCCTCATCTTGTTCCTTCTCAAGTAGATGGTCAAAGAAAAATCTGGCTGACTTCAAAGAGAGAAATGTCCACACTTCCTATCAAAATGTGTGACAACAGGGTTAATTCAAAATGCAACAGCATTTTCCATTGCTGTGGGGCAGTAATTTAACGAGTTTGTTTAAAAGAATGTTATGAGAGGAGAATAAAATCACATTTTAAAAATTACTGCAGTTATAGAAGGACTAATGCTTTTCCACTGCAGTTCTGAAAAATATGCACAACCCTCAAAGTCTTTGTTACACTATTTGCCATGTTTTCCAGATATTTGATGAGTGTAAAAAAAAAAAAAAAAAGAGCATTT